>VWZU01019327.1:1141469-1220852 GCA_013397095.1 Sterrhoptilus dennistouni | reverse complement strand
GGGTGAAAGGAAAAAAAGGTGAGTCTGCTCATACCTCCTGAGCAATTACAGTTGCTACATGTTTAATGAAAGGCTTCCTAGGTAAGACAGGGTAATTTGATGGAAATATTTAACTTATTTTTATTATTTGGTAGAAAAATCTAACTGATTTCTATTACTGTATCTTATACCAAGCCCAAGTGTGGTTTAATACAGAAATGTGTTTTTTCTAACTGTGCTGCATGGTGAGATAAGGACACTGAGCTCGACTGTTGCTCACAGAACAGAGCCAGTTTATAAGGCATGCTATGATGAAGGAAACCATGATAACATCATCTTGTCATCAGGCATTAGTAATCTTTGGCAAGTAGTTTTCTCTTTTTGATCTGCTACCCCCAACTGTTTTCTGGTGGATCTGTGGACTCCAAATGGAGAGTGAATGTCTGATTGAAACCAGACATGTTTTCCTTATCTTTCCTGGATTCCTTTGAAGGGAAAATATTCTCTGTGTGTGATTCTGTGTGGAATATGGATTTTTGATACCCAGTGCACTCGATTTATTTCTTCATACTTCTTCATGAAAAATTTTTAATTATTAAAAATAATTAGCTTTCTACAGAACCACCTGGAAAGCAGTGAGAGGGATATAGGGGCCAGTCAGGGAAGGAAAGAACAGGGCTGGCAGCCAAGGGGGCCAGAGCCCAGGGCTGGGCTTCTGCAGGGAGGCCAGTGCAGTGGAGAGATATAATGAATAGTCAGATCACAGAAAGAACAGAAATTAAGTTTGCTGGGGACTTAGGGACTGTGCAGTGCTTGGGGCACTTCAGAGAGTCACTGGATTTGCTGGAACCAGTCCTATCAGCAGAGATACCACACAGAGGGAAAGACTGGATTGTAAACCTTCATTTGCACTCCGAGATAGTGGGTTTGAGTTGATAATGGTTAAAAGTCTGTTTGAGGAGCTCACTTTAAGGAGATGATCTACACAGCTCCTGCTCAGAACTCTATCTGACTTGGTGGTCTTTTACAAACTCATCTTTGCCTGCACTAGTTGCCATTGCCAAATACATTTCACACTTAACACACAGGTCTGATAGTTGCACCTAGAAAGGAGACATGCAAACTTAAGATCCAGGTGCAAACCATCATTTTGAGTGATTTGGCATTGCAGGATGTAGGACTGCTTGGAAGTATTGGGTTATTGGGTCTGTACAAAACAAAGGTACTCTTTCAAAGCCTGTTAGACAGTCATGAATTTTTGCAGGAAACCATGATTTTTGGAGTCTCCTTTTTTTTGAAATATTTGCTCTGAGCATCTCCTTAACACAGAGAACTCATTGCATGTTCTATGAATGTCTGCAGAAAAAACGTCTCCTGCTTTCTTCTTTACCTCTTCAAGTACTGAAACTCAGGGTTGTGAGATAGAGTTAGGATAATGATTAAATATTATTATGCAAGAGGTCAGAAATCTCTGCCTGTGAAATTAATAAAGATGTTTAGAAAATAAACAACTTTTAATGTCTACACAGAAATGTTTCACATAACAAAACTGACTGCAAGCCATCTGTATTTAATTTTTGGGTAAAGCTCTTGGTACTGCAGAGCATTCCTAAAATCAGGCCCTCTGAGAGTTCACTTATAAAAGCAAATAGACCAACTTTCAGTGTACAAAATACTCTCCTTTTTATTTGTATGTCAATATATCTCCATGGAGCCTAAGTATGGGTCTTCTCCCTATGTGTTAAAATGACCTCCAGTGTTACTCACAACAGTTTGTGATCACATCATCCTTGGCATACTGGCAGATTGCTTATGTATAAAGGCCCACCATGTTTCCAGTCAATTTAGTGTAGAGATTCTTTTACTATTGCAGGCAGAATTTTCATCTGAGTTATATCTGTGGAGAAACATCTAGAGATACCTCTTTTTTGCTGACACCTATCTAGCATATTTGTGAGCCTGAGATGAATGCAACTCAAGTCAGAAACTGTAGCTTAGTGTAAAGTAAAATATTTCCAAAGAACTTTCTAAAGGTTGACACTGATGACCTAGAGTAGTGTTTCTTATCCTGTATTCTGCAGTATTGATTGGTTCAGCAGCAGATACTAGTTCTGCAGTTGTTCAGTGTAGGTTAAAGACCTAAGTTGGAGAAAATTTTGAGTCTGAGGCCTCTTATATCAAGGTTGAGTTGGTGATGGTAATAGTTGAGGGGTTTTGGCATTTTCTGTCTCTTCTTTTAAACAATAACTTTATTATAAATAATATATATAAGATATAACATAAAAATAGTGTGTAGCTTTTGTCTCTGATACTTTTAAATTATGATTCTCCAAGAGCAAGGTGAATATTTGGTCCCCTGCTACTGAGAAGAAGGCTACTTTCTATTAATACTTCCTATATCCTCTCTTTTTTTTTATTCATCAGATGCATGTTTTGCATGATTCCCAAAGTCATGACTGATTTGAATTTGTATTGTGTCTGCCTCTGGAGTTTAAGATACTTGGGCTAAAGTTTGATGTATCAGTAATTTCCAAGTATAATATAAAGAAAGGCAAAAGCAAAACTGACTAACAGTAGCCGATTAACAAAAACACTATCCTGGAGTAACTGAGAACTTCAATGCAGTAAAATTTGAATGCATTAAAACTTTCCAAATGAGAGTTTAGAAACCCCTAAACTCAATTTTGGTGCACAAATTAATGTAAATTAGTACAGTATTTTAATGAGGTGACAGAATGCTGCATTAAGGAAAAAAAGTTGTCTCTGGAAGTAACTTTATGAGGATTGTGTAGGATATGAATACAGATATATATGAGGGTGATAGATCAAACTCTGAGCATAGGAAAAAAGCATATCCAACCAACAAATACCAAGGTATTCTGGAACTCACAATGAATGCTATCACTATTTGGAATTGTCATCTAGTACTGTTAGTAAATACTGAAAACTAACTTTGCATTTGGTGTTGAGACATGAAATGGGTGAAAAAGTGTCCATTATGTTCTCTGGAGAAGCTTCTGCAATGAACTCTTGCAAAATTCTTAAGCCTTTGTCGTGGTTTTGCCATGGAAGTATGATTAAAATTAATTAGTCCCAAGATGTGGAAAGTTTATTCTGACCTATAAAACATATTCTGACCAGATTAAAAAGAAATATTAAATGGATTTCAATAGTCTATTGAGGGATGAGGAAGAAAATGGGATTTTACCTTTTCTGATGTTGTACTAGGTTGAAAACTGTCTTCACAAGCTAGGGGCATTAGTGGGAATATACCAAAATGTTTACAAAGCCAATTTCTCTCTACACCCTGCACACATCACGAAAGTTTTATTGGATATTTAAGGAATTTTCTGAAGGCATGGCACATATATTGTTCAGACCATAATGTCCTCAACTGGACAGAAACTGGGGTTTGTTTTCCAGCATTAAGGCTGTAACAAAGTGAGCAAAACCACCCAGAGGTGCTCAGAGACCTGTACACAGATCCTCACAGGGGCGGTTCAAGCCTAGGCCCTCGAAAGATACTTGAGCCGTAACATGAAGAAGCAGGTCTAAAGCTGAGAAATGTTGAGAGCTGGACTGATTTTCACCTCCTGGTAATTTCATAGATATGATGTTTCAGTGTCATGTTTCAGTGATCACCCAAACTCACAGGCTTCTGGTCAGCCAAAAGGAGACCTTGCCCTGTTGAGCCACAGAGTGTCAAAAATGCAGCATGAATATTGTACAAGCTGCTAGATAACTATATGCTAATAAAGCCATCAAAATTTCAATTATTATTGGTATTATTTTTGTTGTTATTTGTAGAGATTAATGTGCTAATTTGTGTCAGATGGTGCTATTAAAGAGCAGTAAAACTTGCAGAAAGGTCATGCCCTGATGATTCATTTAACAGAAATTAGGTTTATTATATCCCCTAAAATTAATTCAGGTAAGAACAACATAAAGGCAAATAGAGCAGGATATAATTGCACTGTAGAAAGTGCTCTGCAGAGCAAGGGCTCACAAAGGCAAACTTTATTACTGCTGATGTCTCTCAGGGAGCAGGATGGCAGCAGAGGCCGGGGAGGGGGGAGCCTTGCTGGTGCTCCTCAGGTTCCAGCCCGGGGCTGGCCCTGTGAACTGCAGCGTCCCGGATCACTGCTGGGACCGCTGTCACATTGCTGTACAGGGTGCGGCTGCTGGGAACGTGGCGTGGATGAATTCCTTCCATTTAAAAAGCTTCTTTGACATCGGCAATTATCAGCTCACTGCTGTCTGTGAAGTAGTTCCGCTGTTCCAGCAGCCGGGGTGCTGTTTTCCCGCTTGCTGCAGTGTGAAGATCAGCTTGCTGTCTCTAGCGCTGAGATGCTGCAGGCTATGGCAAGCGGGAAGGGTGATTCCTAAAGTGCTCCCGAGAGCCTCGTTGATTTATTTATTTATTTTCCCCCTCACTGCTCACCCGCAGGAGTCTTATAGCTGGTGCAGCATCAGCAATCACTCCAGGTCAAGCCGCATTAGCCCGAGTGCTAACCTTCTAACAGATTCAGATTGATGAATCCAATTATGGGGCTTTACAGCCTGTTTAGCTTTGTTGTTGCTGTTATTATTGTTATTTATCCCTCTCTGCATTCAGCTGCGCTGCAACCCACTTCAGGGTGATTAAGGAGGTTCCTTTTGATAACGTTTAGGCTCAACAATATAATGACAGGGATGCAGTATAAATTTTTCCTTTTGTACTTCCCCCATCAGCTGTTGGTGTGAGCCTATGGGTCTTGCAGGTCTCGGTATCCTTACTTCTTCACAGCTTTGACTGCATTATATAACTTCTTTATTTTTTTTCCCCAAATCATTCTGACACAGAACGGTAAAGAAAACATTTGTTTTATCTAGTTGTTAACCAGATAAGACATTATAAAAGAGATCTTCTCAGAAACAAGATAAGAATCGCTACTTACTCTTTTAAAATGCAGTTTCTTTCTTCTGTTCAAATTTATAATTCAATGGCTTAGGGCTGACTCATGATTTCCATATGCTTGGCACTGGCAAGAGAGACTATGTCTGTACAAAGGGCAGAGAAGGAGATAATCAGATTTGTGATGCATGCAGAAAAAGTCTGTAGCATTTAAGATCTTTACCAAAATACTCCCTGAGACCAAGCAAGTTACAGTAAGCAAATTGTCTTTGAAAGAATTATAAGATATCTAATTGAATTTTCTACCATGGCTTCCATCAATCTTGTAGTGTGTTCTGGGCTTGATAACAATTAAAGCTGGTGATTAATTGTCAGACATAAAGCAGCTGAGAGAATATCTATAGAGGCATATTATAGAAAACATTGCAAAGTTTTTCTTGTTGCAGCTCTGAATGTTCCCAGACAGTTGTGTGAACTATTAACATTCAAGTCAGAGAATATCTTAAATCTATCAGGAAAGCCATATTAAGGTAATTTAAGTAATGATGGCCTACTATTAGGGGAAAAAACAGCTGTGCTTTTTTTCAAGTTTTCATGCATTTATATGGTATAAACATCTTCCTCCTCTTGGTCTCCCTTTTCAATATAAGTGTTTCTAAAAAACCACTCTGATGTTTTCTAACTACCTGAGATCTGTTCCTTATAACATCATCCGCCTCTAGATTAGAATACTCTATACCTGTATAATGAAATTTATGTGTTTACTCAGTCCCAACTTTATGTGAACTAGTTCAGTGAAAACTAAGACTGGGCCTAAGTTTCTCTCTGAAACTAAAAACAGAGGGTTGAAATGGAAAGGTTAGATTTTTGCCTCTTTGTGTCCTTTTTAGGTTTCAAATAAGAAAATAACAATTCCAAAGAACAAACTGGCTAAACCTTTTCCACATTTCCTTTGAAATTCGTACATGACCCTGTGAATTATGAAGCATCTGATGAGAGGTTATTTTCTGCTGGGATCCATGGTAGAATCACGCAGTTTGGAGATGTCAGACCACTATGCTGACTAACACAAGAGAGGAGATTTAGTAGCACAGACAATCATTAATGTGCCTAAGCAATGCTGGGATTGAAGGTGATTCACCTATTGCAATCCTGGAGAGCTGGCAGCTAGGACACAACCATCTGCTTATTTTTGCACAAAGATGCACAGAAGTTTAGAGGATTTCTTTGACAATGCTTTTCTTTAGTTTTGTGGAATTAATCACGTAACAGGTAAAACACTTGGTGGATAAAAAAGCAATGTAGGAAAGGCAAATTATCACATACCATTTTTTCTTTAATGGGGTGTAGAACTCATAGAAGAATCGGACCAAGTTTTAGCTGGTTTGATAAATGAAATGTGGAAATGGAGTAAAAGATGGAGTGTTTCATTAAAAAGCAGAGAAAAATATTATGAGACTAATTGTTAACCCAGGTGTCCCTAGTTCTCTATGGTAATGGGAACATGACAGTATAGTTCACATAGGTATTTGATCATTCTCAGCATCTGTAGATCCAAGATCTTCAAGCAAAATTAGCATCATTATTCTAATTCTTCATCTTCATGTGATGGATTTTTTTATAGAAAAAAAAAAAAAGCCTTTCTCTTTGGTATGATTGTAATGCAAGTTCTGGCAAGGTTGGAAGGGTTGGCTCCATAATTTCACTGTCTTGATTATTTTGTTAGTATTTATTTAGCTATACTTTCAAATTAGTAGTTTTCAGCAGTAGCTCTCCAAAGCAGAATGGAAACAAACTTCTCACAGTTCCCTGAGAGATATGTCTTTAAATATGACAATCAGCTTGCACCAATTACTTGAAAGAGTCCCTCTTTTCAGAACTGATATAGTTGAATCTGTAAGTACCATGACAAACAGCACCAATAACAAGCAATCACTGTAGCACGCCAATCCTTGCACTGCAAGTCAGTTGTAGGCCAAGTTCAGCTAAGATTTTTCTGATCCAATATATTATAAGTACAGAATATTTCTCTTCCACCTGCAATCTTGTGTTTCATTTACAATCACTTCCCAGACCTCATGTTTGTTGGGTGGTTTTTTATCTTGAAGCACAATTTTGGTGAAGCATCTCAGGTAAAACACCTTAAAAAGTAAAGAAGTTCCTGTGACAGTAGCTGTAAGAAACAAAGAATGTGTTTGGGAACTAGAACCAGTTGTGTAAGATGGTTCTTCAACAAAGAATAAGTCATTATCTTCCTACTAAATCCAAATTCAGCATTACTCCTTGCAAGGCATCATTTCCTTAACATATCTCTTCATTTTTAAGGCTCACATATCTTGACATGATGGCAGCTGAGGATAGGATTAGGAATGATTAGTGAAGACAGTGTAACATCTGAATAAAGCTTTGATAGGGAGCCTGGACCCAGCATGCTGATACTGCACAAGCCATCTAGTTAGATACTGTGTTATGAAATATCCTTTTTGTTACATTTCTGATAAATATAATTATAAACTACAAGCTAGGTATTATTTAGTGTTTCTTCATAGCAACCACTCTTCATGGGGTTTCAGCTGAAACGTGTTCAAGCTGCCAGTAGGGAACCAGGACCTATTTCTGCGTGGGGAAGATCACAGTTTCTCAGTGCTGTCTTCCAGAAATAGCAGGGAAATTCGTCAAGACTTTCTGTACATTCTCTCCTTTTCTCCTACATACAAACCCATGCAGCCTCCTGAAGACAGCAAGCTAAGCCAAAATGAACAGGGTGATGTCATGGTCTGTGATGCTGGGGTGGGGCAGGACTGACCTTGCATCTCCTGGCAGCAGTGCACAGTCTGCCCAGTCCCATCAAGGCCAAACACCATGCCATAGGGGATCTGATGACACACAGAACTCTGCCAGTTGTAAAGGATATCAAGGTGGCTGCTGTCTTACAGCAGAAATGACCAAAAATAGGGTATGCTTGGTCCCAGGTACCTGGCACAGGATGCAGAATGGCAATGTTGAAGATTCTAAAAATATGAAGATAATATCTTCATATCTACTGCTGGAAAATATCTCCTTCCAGGATTATGTAGAATTCCACGAGTAGGAGATATAATTGAAAACATAAAAACACCTGTGTGCAGAAAATGAAACCTATGTCAAAGATAAGCTAAAAAATATTATGCTCATGTGTGTAGTACAAGATGATGTTTTCATGGGTTTATTTTCAAGTGTATTTTACTGCTAAAAACCTGGTGGGGCTTTTTTCTTCGTGTTGGGTTTTGTTTGTTGGTGTTGGTTTTGGTTTTGTGTGCTTTTTCTTTTTGTAAGTGGAATTAGTTAAATCATGAGGTCATTGTGTATCAATGGTATCAGACTGGCTTACTTATCTTAATTTCAGCTGAGATCCAATTAAATACTCCCCTGCTGGACTTTGCTGAGTGAAGAATTTGCTTATATGATGTTATGTACAGGAAGTTGTGGTTGTGTCAAGTAGAATCTAAATCAAAGTAATCATCAGACTTTTAAAAATACCTTGTTCTCTGTGTTAGGCAGAGATTTCAATTGCAATAAGTCTGAGATGTTAAACCTTGGGGACATTCTGTTTTGTGTGAACTTCCTCAAAATCTCTGTGCAGGATGGATTCGTCTCCTCCATATGTATGTAAAAATGTGTGGAGACATGTGGCACTGTCCCAGCACTGTGTCTCCTCAGTGAGTACTGTGCAAGTGAATTTGAATAGGGTGAGTTTGTACTAACTGAAGGTAAAGTGAGGTTAGGAACAAGCAAGCAGAAGTTTTTTTGCTTTCCCAGAACTCATGGACTTCATTAATGTAATGCAATGAGGCTGCAGGGCCTTCTCTTCTAGGAACCTCAGTTTAAGTGGGAGCATTGCATGGAGGTGCCACTGGAGTTGGAGCAAAAGGCAGTCTTGATGTCTGGACTTCAGAGATGTCTGAAGGTAATGTCAGACTGGCTGCTTATCTGAGGCCAGTATTTCTCCTCCTTAACCATCATCACAGGCAGTTAAAAACCAGAACTGACTCCACTCTCTATTATTTCAGAGGAGGGTAAGGAAGACAGATCCTCAGCTGTTATCTAAACCTTGGTGGGGTGAGAATCCCGTGCGCTTTTGTGACATGAGCATGAGGCATCTTCACTGAGGCACGAAGAGTTAAGGTCCCAGGAAATGGCATCTAATATTTTACTGCAACATCTTAGAACTTGCATTGGTTTCTAAAACATTTTTTTTTCTATTTTAGAAGTTATTAGTAGAAGATGCAAATTTTATATAGATTTAACAATAAAGCATATTTTAATTTCTTATTTGAATTACCATAATAGCAGATGTTTTCCATGCTGTGGTGGCATTGTAGATTTTATGTCCTTAAGACATACCCAGGTGGATGTAAATATTAGTACAGCTACCCTGTTTTTCATACTCATCGGAGGAATCTAAAGACTAAATGTATTCTTCATTATCCATGGAGAGAGTATTTGTAGTAGTTCACAGCAAGATTAGTGGTCCAAACAGCAGCCATGTGCATCTGGGTTGATTGCTGGGTTGTGGATTACTTTAGAAACAATAGATGAAAGACAACTCCTTTCTCCAATAGCTGATGACAAACGCAGACTGATCAACTTACTTCTAAAATAATTATAAAATGTACCTGTGGGTAAGGTACATTTTCAAAGAACAAACTCCTTCTGTAATGATAGCATTTATGCTTCTATTTGTAGCCTAGTGTTTTGGCTTTACTAGATTTGCTCATGGTTTCATGTTGCCACCATTCATCATATTATCTGAGCAATTTCCAGACAATAACAGGCAATTATAAATTCCTGGGAACAGGAACATTTTTGGGTTGTTTCATTACAAATGGGAACTAAATTTAAATAACTCCTCACTAGTCTTTTAGATAAAATTCCTAAACCCTCAATGATTTTGCAGACCCACAGCCACTCACTAGGGGAGCTGGTTAGAGTTTCCATCCATGTTTGACTCAGGCAGTTTGTTTTCCCTATTTAGGTAGGGGTTAAATATTGGCAAAGTGGAATTCTTTAGATGCCATTTGTTGTATCTTTAAAAAATATTTCAGTGCAAAGATTATGAGCAAGCTTGCTGATGGTAAGACTAGGTTTGTCTAACTTCTCTGGAAGCTCTGCTTGTGAATAGCTGTAAAGTTTCATCTTGACATCTCAATATTTCATTTTAGTTTCAGCATGAAACCTGGCAAGCCTAATAGATTTTATGTTGCAGTTACATTAGTCTAAGAGTGCACCAAATGGACCTCATAACTGAACTTTTTAGGAATATTATCCTGCAGCAACACACAGGATCACAGAATGATCAAGTTTGGAAGAGATCTTCAAGATCACCTACCATCAACCCAGCAATACCATAATCACCCCTAAACCACTTTCCCAAGTGCCACATCCAGGTGCCTCTGGAACACTTCCAGAGATGCTGAGTGCACCACCTCCCTGGAAAATTCTTTCCCAATATCTAATTTGAACCTCTCCATGTACAACTTAAGGCCATTTCCATAATGAGACCTGGACCAGACCAACCCCCACCTGGCTCTAACCTCCTTTCAGGTGATTGTAGAGAGCATGAAGTTCCTCTGAAATTTCTTTTCTCCATACTAAGCAACCCCAGCTCCCTCAGCCACTCTCAAGACTTGTGCTCCAGACCCTTCACCAGCTCTGTTGCCCTTCTCTGGACACTCTCCAGCACCTCAATGCCCTTCTTGTAGTGAAGGGCCCAGAAATTGGCAGAGGACTCAAGGTGTGGCCTCACCAGTACTGAGTACAAAGGGACAAGAACTGCCCTGGTCCTGCTGGCCGCACTGTTCTTGATACAGGCCAGGTTGTCATTAGCCTTCTTGACCAGCTGCCTCATGTTCCTCTGTCTGTTGACCAGCACCCCCGACCCCCTTTCTGCTGGGCAGCTATCACACCCCAGTCACTTAAAGGGCTAAACCAAGGTTCTCTTGCTCTATGTAGACACAAAAGTGGAATTCCAACCAGATGTCCTCAAGAGGTAAAAATTCACACAGAAGTTTACTTGCAAACTATGGAAAATAGGGGAACTTTGGCAAATGATTCAGTACAACATAGTAACGCTTATCACAGCATAGACTTAGCCCACTGATCATAGAACACCTTTAAACCCATTTGATATTATGTTCCGCGAAAAGAGAATTAGAAGAAGAAGAAAGGAAGAAAAACAGAACGATGGGAAAGATATAGAAAATCAGACATATAGCTAACAACTCCTGGGTTCCAGTGATGTAAAACTACAGGGAAAAGGTAGACATAAAGGACAATGTACTTGCCCTCTGGTCAGGCTTCTTAAACCCTTGGCCCATTCTGGGCCCTCCTCCCAGGTGGGACTTCAGTTGCTTGGCCACTCAGGGGCTGGGTTAGGTGACACTGGGGCCTGCCTCTAGTGTGCCATAACTGACAGACCCTGTGGGACTGTGGGGTAATGGGGAGCAGGGCAGTACCTCACCAGAGCAAGGTCTGACCCACACCTACCACACATTCCAAGCAACCCAAGATGTCTCAAGCCTCTCTTTCCCCATGCTGTAGCACTGCACAGGGTTGTTGTGACCCAAAGGCAGGACCCAGGATTTTACCTTATTGAAACTCATGCAGTTGTCCTCAGCCCACTGGTCCATTCTGTCTAGATCCCACTGTAGAACCTTCCTACCCTCCAGCAGATCAATACCCTCACCCAACATGGTGTTGTCTGCGAATTACTGAGGGTGCGCCCTGATTACCTCATCCGAATCAATGATACAAATGATACAAATATTAAACATAATTTGGTGTTCCCCAACACCAAACCCTGTGAACACCACTCAGGACTAGCCACCAGCTGGATGGAGCTCCATTCATCACCACTCCCTGGGTCCAGCCATGCAGCCAGGTTTTGCACAGTGAGAGTCCACCCATCCCAGCCATGAGCAGCCAGTTGCTCCTGGACAATGCTGTGGGAGACCATGTTGAAGGCTTTACTGAAGTTTCGATAGACAACATTAGCAGCTTTTCCCTCATTCACTAACCGGGTCACTTTGTTATGGAAGGAGACCAGGTTGGTCAAGCAGCACCTGCCTTTTGTAAACCATATTGACTGGGCCTGATCCTCTGGTTGTCCTGCATGTGCCATGTGATGACCCTCAGGATGATCTGCTCCATGGCTTTCCCCATTACTGAGGTGAAGGACGACAGACCTGTAGTTACTGGGATCATCCTTTCAACCCTTCTCATAGGCAGGCATCACATCTCCTAATTTCCAGTCACCTGGAGTTCTCTGGTTAACCAGGGCTGCTGATAGATGCTTTAAAGTGGCCTGTCTACCTCTTTTGCCACTCTCTCATTACTGTCAGGTGCACCCCCTCTGGGCCCATAGATTTGTAGGTGTCTAACAGGCATAGAAGGTCACTAACCATTTCCTCTGGGTTATGGTGGATGATGAGGTATATGTAAGTAACCAAGGCACTACTAAAATCCAAAATTGTTTTCAAATGTTTGTTTTCAAACTGGGAGTCAAAGAAATAGGTCTCAAATGGCAAGATATTTTTTGCCACCGCAATTCTGGAGTAGAAAATAATGAAAAGCAAGCAACCAAACCAACTAACAAGCAATGCCCCTGTATTGAATAAGGCTAAAGTTGCCATCAAAGAAGAGCTATTCAGAAATCAGAAAGGAAGGTCTACCTGAAAGACCTGTGTTATAAAGGAAATGTTTCTTAGCAGAACAAGTTTCTTTCAGAACAAGTTCATACTTGTGTGTGCTTTTAAGATAGAATGTAGAATAGAAGTCAGCAGCACCAAAAAACTAGTAATGTGTTCTTACCCATATTGTAGATGTGTTAAGACTGAGTCAGAGGTTGTTACAAACCTGAAATTTAAGGATACTTCCTTTCTGAGAGTTTTGGCTGGCTAGAAATGATCTTAAAAATAGATAAAATACATAGCCTTTTACAGAATGTTTTCAGCTGCAGGAGAAAATTTTGAATGCTTTGTAAGTGTATTAAGGCAAACAGAAATGAAGAGAAGGTATTGGATCTCTCCTTTTTCAGTGCACTCAGGTGTTACACCTGCACAGTGTCTCAGGTATAACTGTGTATTATGTAAACTGCATCTTTTAAAAGTATGTCAGCAAGTATTGAATTACTTCCCTTTGATCTCCAAATCAGCTCAGTTTTACCTAGCTAAGGAAGGATGTCTGCTTCCTTGACAAAGACATTTCTTATTTGCATGAGGCTTTTAGTCTCTTAATCTTTAGGGACTCTAGGGAGTCGAAGCAGTGTTCTGCATCAATAACCCTTCACATCAAGTATCTGTCAAGAGAAGTACCTGAGGTGTTTGTTCCTGCTGCAAATATTCTTGTTTTTCTGTCCTTGCCTTGACTCTCAGGGTTCTTCTATGGGCCTTCCGCTCTTCTTTGCACAGATATAGCTGTTGACATTTCCAAAATTATGATTCTGCAATAGGACTTTCATGGATCTATGATGGTGCATGATTTCTTGTTGTCCTCTGATAACAGGATGAGCTTCAGTGGATGTGTGATAGAGCCAGTGATGAGTGGTGTCCCTTAGGGGTCTCACTGGGGCTGATACTGTTTTTGTTGGTGACATAGATAGTGGGATTGAGTGCACCCTCAGCAAGTTTGCTGATGACACTAAGCTGTGTGGTGCAGCTGACACTCTGGAGGGAAGGGATGCCATCCAGAGGGACCTGGGCAGGCTTGAGGGTTGAGCCCATGCAAACCTCGTGATGTTCAATGAAGTGAACTGCAGGGTCTTACACCTGGGTTGCAGCAATCCCAGGTACACCTAAGGGCTGAGTGAAGAAGTGATTGAGAGCAGCCCTGCAGAGAAAGACTCAGGGGTGATGGTTGATGAAAAACTCAACATGAGCTGGCAGAGTGTGCTCTTAGCCCAGAAAGCAAACACATCCTGGGCTACATCAAAAGGAATGTGGGCAGCAGGGTGAAGAAGGTGATTTTTCCTCTCTGCTCTTGTGAGAACCCGACCTGCATCATTGTGTACAGTTCAGGTGTGTCCAACATAAGAAGGACATGGAACTGCTGGAGCAAGGCCAGAAGAGGGCCACGAAGTTGATAAGGGGAGTGGAGCACCTTTCCTATGAAGACAGGCTGAGGACTTTGGGGCTGTTCAGCCTGGAGAAAAGAGGGTTATGTGGAGGCTCCATAGCAACCTTCCAGTCTCAGAACAGGGTCTCTAGGGAAGCCAGAGATGGATCCTTCATCAAGAACTGTAGTGATGGGACAGGGAGTAAAGGTTACAAACTGGAAGAGGGGAAATTTAGGTTAGGTATTAGGAAGAAATTCTTTACTGTGAGGATAGTGAGATACTGGAACAGCTTTCCTAGGGATGTTGTGGATGCCCCAAACCTGTCAGTGTCTCCAGGCCACGCTGTATAAGGCCTTGAGCAACCTGATCTAGTGAGATGTGTCCCTGCCCTTCACAAGGGGCTGGGATGAGATGATCTATAAGGTCTCTTCCAACCATAACATTCTATGATTCTATTAATGAAAGAGCTGTATTCCTGCATGAGGTTTTTCAAGAGGCAAGCTGTGTTACTCAGCAGGGGAAAGCAGAGGCACAACTGTGACCCACCACCTGTACTTGAGGAACATGGTGGTAAACGTGGAAGCTCAGGTGCAGGGTAGAAGGGCTGCTAGAGGGCCAAGAAAATCTATAATGATTCTGAAGCTCCTTCTACTGCTCTTGGATGTACCTGGGTGACTTCTGGGACAGTGGACAGCAGAGGAAATAAAAGGAGTCAGCCACCAAGGTACTTTGGGAAGCATTACACAGCATATGCAAAGCCCATATGTCTGAAGGAGTTTCTGAAGGGCGCCTGCAGTTCTAGGAAGAAGCCAGACGCTTTCCTGTGTCTGTACAAATGGAGCCAGGGTATATCTTAATTTCTTAAGATAGTTACATTCTATTCAGCTTTCATTTTAAGAGAAATTGCCTCCACAGTTTTATTCTGTTTCTATTCATATGACAGGTTATGTGAATGAGGCCTTCTTCCCATTTCCCTACCACGATGCCACCCCTTTTCTCTTTCTCTCTCTTTATGTCTTGGAAGAGCATTAGTTTTTAATTTTCTGCCTTTAAAAACTGACTTTGTTCTATTTTTTATCAACAGGCAGAGCCTAAAAAAAGTGCTCTTACTAACACAGAAAATGCAGATAATTTTTAGCTATAGCAACAACTAGGCATTCATACCCATTAAATGCTAAAATAAAGAAAAAAATTGCTTTAATGCAATCCAGTGTAAAATTTTTTTTTCATTTTGCTTACAACGTTTTTGATGCTATCCACATTCATGAAAAGATACTGGGTTGGATCCACTATATCATTAGCAAAATTCCTAGTTAATTGAGGATGTTCAAGATTTCACTTATCACTCATCCTGGACAATCAAAAAAGGAAATATAACCAAAGTGGGGAAAACAGGATTAAAATAGATACATATTTTCTTCTAAATTGTAAAAAAATTAAGGATTTAGTCATGAATGGTTGAATTGCAATATGCATGAAGGAAGCACTTTGGCTTTATCTCCTTTAATGGGTGTTGATTCTTGCCAACTAAAATTCCAACATGGGGAATTTGTATTTACAAAGGAAGCTTATTCAAATAGATAATCTACAATGGGATATTATCAATAGTGTAAACAAATACTATAATGTCAGATGTACAGGAAAGTTATTAGAATTATAGAAAGAAAACAGTCAAAGGATTTATATACATTCCATGGTTAAGAGATAAAACTAGAACATCTTTAATTTGGTGTACTTTTTATATGTTCCAGTGATGAGAATACCTTCATTTAACAGTCAGATGACCTACAATGGTTTGCATCTTTAATTTATTACTTACACATTCCTCTATGCCTTGTTACTTTCTTTATTATAAATTATTAGACAAGCAATACTAATGAAGTAAATTGATTATGTGTAGAAAGATTTAATTTTGTTTGATGAAAAACTATTTACAAGCACAATAGTGATGAATGGGTTGGCTGTGAGCTTCATGGGCTTAGTCATAGTCCTTAGTTCCTAAAACAGTTGAAGATCACACTTTGTGGAAAAAAGGATGAGTTGTTCTACTTCTATGCCTAAGCCTGCAATATCATCTGGGATTTAGATGCTATTTCTCCCACGTTTTTTTAGCCTGGAACTGATTTCCAGTGATTTGAATTAATGTGGAGTTATTTGGAAACTTTAGTTTTAGTTGAGGTATTTTTTTATTTTTATTAAACAAGAAAAGGAAAAGCATTTTTGTCTTTCTTTAGAGGCTGGAGCAAATATCTTATGTATTTCCAGTCAGTGTAGCTTTCTTGCTAAACATCAAAGTATTCTTTTTCAGAGGCACTTGAGAGGAAAAAGTAGTTTCTTTAAGTTTGTGTTTCTTCTAGAACTACAGTGTAGGTGCAATCCAATTTATCTGTCCAAGAAACCAGTTCACACCATTTTACACTTGTTCAAGTCCGTCTCTACACGATCCTGAGGTGACCATTTCAGCTGAAAATGTTATGAAGGCTTTCTGAATCAGACTTAGGGGAGAGGGCAAAGCACATATAGATAATGTCTTCAGTGGAAAAACATTCATTTACATAAACAGATACATTCGTTTACTGTCGCGTTAGGGAGATACCTAAAAGCTACATACACTTACATGCACACCCACACACATGGACACACAGAAAAGGCAGTTCTATCATATTTCTATTGCATGCTTTCATGAAACAAATAATTTGTGTGTGCTTATTCTTTCCAGGGCTTTGTCATACATCAGCCTTTCTCCATTCAAATTTACCACAAATAAGGTGTTACAACCTGGCCCTGTAGATAAGGGTGCCTCAGGTTCTTATTAATAGATTCTCTGGGGCAGATAAGAGTGAATGATCAGCATTTATATGTATATTTGTTATTGGATTTCTGAGTAGCCAGTGGCTCTTTTTGCTGTCCTTTAAGGGTAGCACCCAAAATGGGACAAACTTCCTTTTCTTTTCCAGATTTCATTTTACATTCTCTTGTCAGAATTGTAATTTCATCCACCTCTGCCTGTGGGTCATGCAATTTGTTATGAGGGAAGGCCATACTGGGAGCAGAAAAATTATGATTATGATTTCCTCATGAGGAGAGAGCCCCCATTGACTCTTCCTTGGCAGTAATACCCTCCAGTCACCCATGGGGGGTCAGTGTCTTTCTCCCCAGTACCCTCTCTGAGGGCTGGCTTGACTTCTCCTGGAAAAAATCTTGGAACAGATCCAGGTCATGCCAGAAACCCAGCAAGATCTTTGGACCATATCAATCACTCCTCCATATCCAAGGGATCCTGTAATGCCCTGGCCTATTTGATGGGTTTTGGGGGAAGATAGTTTGATTTATTCTGGGCAGTGCATGGGAGAAACAACAATTCTTAGGCAGTTCAATAACAAATTGGTCATTAACCCAGAGAGGGTTAATATTTTTGTCCCCATATACCTTCTCCAAGAATTGGCTTGACTTTCTCATGGAGAAAAGTCTTGCAACAGGTCTGCATTATACCACAAAACCTTTAAACAGGTCTGATGCATCCAGGTCATACCAAAAAGAGAAAAATTATGGCAGTGGGAAGCAGTCTTGATCAGACATATCCTGGGTTGCCATGATCTTCAGCCAGAGATTCCAGCTTTGGCTGGAATTCAGTCCTTCCTCCTTTGTCCAGAGCTCTGGCTGTTATCCTTGTGTAAAAACCTGCTCAGCAGGTTTACTTTTCAGAGTAATCCTCCAGTTTAGTGTTGCAACCTGCCCCTGAAGGCAGAGGTAACTGAGGTTCTTGTTAGTAGATCCCTTGAGATGGATTAGAGTGCATTGACACAAAATGACCAATGTTTATAAATATATACATAGGGCAGGTTTATTTTCAACACTGGCTTACCTTTCAACGATCCACTTGTGTTGCAAAACACCATGAGGTTTGATATCTTGTGATGCTGGGTGAGGTACAGGCACACAAAGAAATAACAGTCTTGCATTCTAATTAGCAGAAGCTGTGAGTGGTGAGGATGACAAGAAAAGGATGACAGAGCAACACATGTAAAGGATGCTATTGTGAGCAACTGAGTGGTTCTAAATCATTTCAGGGGCTGTGAGAAGTTTTGCAGCTGACTGCTGTTTGATTGATGCTAGTGAGCGTTACAGCAAAACAACCTGAAGAAACAATCCTGGAACAAATTGAAGAATGAGCTAATAAATAGAGGACAATTATCCTCAATGTGTGAAGTAATATTTTATTATGCTAATGTTTCCTTGAAAAATGGTGGCATTAAATAAGCTAATGGTTGAAAAATAATGACAGATAGCAATGAATCCTCAGCTTAAGTACACACAGAATGTAAGCAGCCCCAAGCAGATTTGTGAGTCAAGTATTCAGATCCCCCATGTGATCTGGCAGGAGAGACCCTGAGGAAACAGTTACTGCCCCTGGCAAGGGAGTTGATGAGTATCAACCAATCTGGAAAAATCTCTTCTTAGTTAAGCAAATTAGGGACAAATCCTGCTCAAGTACCTCCTTTCAGTCTGAGGAATTCACAGTGCAGGCAATAACAGATGTTCTTGATCTCTTGATTTGACAGCCAACATCACAAGACTGCAGAGATCACTTTTATACCAATCCATCTGTTGTGATATGAATTTGTGCTTCCAGTTGTGCGCTGCCTCTGCTATAAGTGACTTCAGGAAATTTCA
This sequence comes from Sterrhoptilus dennistouni, assembly GCA_013397095.1. Taxonomy (NCBI): domain Eukaryota; kingdom Metazoa; phylum Chordata; class Aves; order Passeriformes; family Zosteropidae; genus Sterrhoptilus; species Sterrhoptilus dennistouni. Next base: position 1,202,214 of record VWZU01019327.1, on the reverse strand, counting down.
AAACACATTTTGAGCCAAATTAAAATCAGAGAGTGGATCAGACCTCCCTGGAAGACTGAAAACAAGAAAAATATCCTCTGCTTAACTTTCTTGGGTAATTCTAGGATTCCTTACCTGCCACCAAGGACAGTATACATCAATAAGCAATTTTTGTCTTTAAGAATAATGTGATTTTTGTATCCAGTCCCAGAAACAAGAAGAGGCCTGTCACCCTAAGTTTTCTTGCCTTGTGAGCGTTTGCAATTTTGTAGTGGAGATTCTCACGCAGCTTCATGTAAACTATGTATATATTTAGAATTATCTACTTTGTTTACATAATTATCTATTTTGTTTACATATTTCTCCTCTGGGAGGAGAAATATGATTGATAGTGATGTTCACCTACGAGGTCAAAGAGGTGGCAACCTGTGTAACCAATCTTTTGCCTTCTATAAAAAGTGTATATAAATGGAGTAAAAAATATTAAAATAAAACTTTCCTGCCTGATCTTCTGCTGTCTGCCTTGTCCTTTGTGTGTCTGATAGTGCGACAGAGGCCAATGAATACATGAGAAATATGTGAAATAGGGACCTCTGTCTTAAGTAATCTACTGAATGAACAGGACTGAATGAAGCAGCAGAAGTTGCCTTTAGAATGCTGGCAATGCCTGGGGATGGTGTCCAGATCCTCACTTTCGGGATGAACACAGAGTCCCTGGTTTGTCTATTGAGAGCTTTCTGGAACAGATCCAGCTTTGAAAGAAGGTGATTACCCTGAAGAAGAGATTTTTCCAGACTGATCCAAAATCAGAAAAGACTGTAATTTTGAGCTTCTTCACAGACAGGAATTATTATAAATAGAATGGCCCAAATTACAATAAGGACAGTTCTATTTAATTCTTTTCTATTAGGCTTGCAAATCATTTAGTTCATGCCCTGGTATACATTTATGGTGAAATGCTGTCCCAAGTACTCAAAATAGTATGTAGGATGCTAAGGATGAATTATTTATGACCTTTCATTTGGTCTGTTCCAAGAAGTACTTAGATTATCATTCCTTTGTGATTGACAGTTTCATGAAAGTATCTGGCAGGTACTTCCAACCATAATTTTTATCCAATATTTTAGTATGTAAATACATATTATTATTTATTACTGATAAAACTTCCATTGACTTCTATGGGAGCAATGGAATTTTGCATTTTTAGTAAATCTCAGCTTCAGAATCACATTCATGTAGATTAAAATATTAAACTTCCAGTGACTCATTAGATGTGAAATGAAACCTCAGAGGCTTTTGAGTTTTTTGGACTCATGTGCACATATGCTTATGGGGATGAGTCAAATGCTCTAACTTTTGAATATTTAGAACAATCTTGCTCTTGAACTTCAGAAAATTTTGACATTGAATTTTCATGTTATTTAAGAAAAAATGTAAAGAGGAAAAGTACATAGAAACAAGAAGGGAATATTAGAAGTGTCACACTGTGTGAAGTGCATGTATGTGCCTAGAATTTTGTTATGAAGGCATTTTATAAAATCACTGTGAAAATTTCTGTCAGTGACTTTATTCTCTTCCATGCTCTTGGAGCCACACAAATAGCACTGTCACTTCACCAAAATGTCATGCTTGATATTCACCAAATAGTATTTTACTGTTATCTATAGCTCAGGTTGGTTTATTTACTATCATGAAGAAGCCTGGAAATATCTTCTGTTGGAAGTGCACGAGTATGGGAAAATTTTAGTTTTTTTTAAAACGTCAGTCACTTGGGAGTTACTGAAATTTGAACATTGTACTACTATCTTAATTAGAATAATGTTTGTTGCTGCAGTTGCTGACCTCTGCCAGACATTCACAGGTGAAAATTTTTATCAGTTTGTCACTCAAAAGACAAGTCAGCCAAGGGAAATTAATTTCATTCTACTCATCCACAAGGATCCTCCTTGGAAATTACTAGTTCCTCCTGCTTGGGAGAGATTTTAACCTCGTCTATAGTTTTTGAATCCTTTGTCAGTTTAAGAGGTGCATTCCCAGGTCTGTGTGCCACCTGCCACTTATTTTCTCAGCCCTTTAACTGGCAAGTAAAATATAAGCTGAATATTTTCTTTTGCCCATGAAGGAATCTGTTTTCAGCACTGCCTACCTTCTGAGAAGTCCCCCCAGACATCTTTGGACTGGGATCCCACTGGGTGCCTTTGCTTCCCCATGACTACCCCCATCAGCAACTGTCAGAGCAAACCCAGGTACTGCTGAACCTTGAGGGGCTGCACTGTGGAGCAGGACAGGGCTTGTTAGAACAGCTTGGGATGGCTCCCAGGTGGCTTCCTGAAGCTGTAGCTGACAGAGATTTTTCCATCAGGCTCTTTTCATCTTTGTGCCTGTGAATAGCTCTACTCCTGCTTGTGTTAATGGTCCTGTTTTTTTCCCCAAAGAAAGTTCTGTCATTTCTCCCACTGTTGCTCTTTGTCTTTCTCTTTCCACTTCTTCTGAAATCTGTGGGGGCTTATACTATTTTCTAGCTTTTTTTCTCCTTTTTCCTCTTTTTTTCATACTGGAAAATTTATGCTTAGATTCTCAGCTGTTCGTCTCTTCCTCCATGTTGTAGTGCCTGCTGCTGGATACAAAATATTTGTTTATTTTCTGTCTCCATTTTCTTTCACACAGACACCCTTTCCCTGGGTACCTGTTGCTTCTTTCCAGGATTTCATGCCCACGGAATGTTCAGAGACTGGATAGAGAGCATTTAGTGACTCACAGGCTGCTATGCAAGGCACAGACCATAGATGCTGGTATAAAATGTCAGCAAAAGTGACTGAATGCTATAACTTGTTTGGTCACCTCAGGCAAGTAATCGCTCTTCTTTGTTTCATCTCTAAAATGGCTTTAATAATATCTAATGCCTTTGTGATTTATGGATGGAAAACACTATGTACAACCCAGTTGTAAATTATTATTTTTGTTATTACTACTATTATTATTATTATTTCTGCAATCTAATTTTTCCTTTTAGCTTCTTCCAGTTAAATTAATGTTTGTGTCAACATCCTAAAAGTACGTGCAAATTTACCAATAAAGAGCAGCTTGTTATTATGAAGCCTGTCTTTCACCATACAACTCTAAAGAGTTAAAGGAAGGGCTACTTTTGTGATACTTTGCTTTTAAGGCATTTAGTTAATACTCAGATGTCAGCTGTGAAACCTGCTTTTGGTCAGCCAAGCTTTTATTCTAAAAATCCTTTTCATGAGCAGTTAGGAAACAACAAAACACATACTGAATATTTGGGATAATGATGCCAACTGGATTCTTTCTCTAATGGTGAGTGGTAGGTTGTCTCTCTTTCTAATTCAATGAGATAGAGAGCTTTACCCAATATGAATTACCAGGATACAGACTCCAACTGACTAACATTTACCAAAAAAGGTGATCCTTTTTTAAGTCAGTGTCAAACATTGAACTGCACTGAAGAATTCAGGATGTAACTCGTACAGCAGAGTTGATTCACTAAGAAATGGCTTCAATACACCGAGGAATGATGTTTTCTTTTAACAAATTAGTATGGCAAAACCACAAAAAGCAGGTTAAATACTGCTTAATGGAGTCATTCTACTTTTCTTTCATTTTTTTTTTTTATCCTTACTTTCTCAAACAGCATAATTTGTACTCCTGATATCTGGCTGGATATATAGGAACATAGAATGAGGTAAAAAAAAAAGAAGAAAAAGCATTTCTGAACAATTAAGGTGGAATTTAGGCCTGCTAATTTCAGAACATGACTGGCCAGGGCGCGGGAGGTGTGGGTTATGGTCTTTGCTGCTCATGGTACATTCAGCTAAGAAGTCAGACTCGCTCTTGGTCTCCTGGTTTGATGAATCTTGCATTCTTGGATGCACATCTTCAAAGAAGCTTTCAAAGTTAATTTCTGTCTGGATTTACTCTACAGGAGCTGTGCATTTGAATGCCCTTAACCAAAGACCAACTGGAACTCTGTCTCATGTATGCCAGGTGAGAGGTTCGATCAGTTGGTCACTACCCAGCAGGAAGGGAAGCCCCATCACTTTTGGAGGTCTCCTGAAATGGGCATCTAAAGCACTTAGCCCACACCATTGTTTTCAGCTATCATCAGACTTTCACATAAGCGTGACATATCTACATACAAACATCTATTCTCTACCAAGAGATAGACAGATTTTTATAGAATTCCTGTTTTGATTTGTGTCTGAATCATGGTTTAATTTTAATTTTTAGCTATTTTTTTCCCACTCACTGGAATATACTTAGATGTCCAGTTTGTTTCTTCATGATGCACTCCTCCTGGATTTGATATCCTGAAAGAATGAGTGAAGACGCTGCACATAATTCTGCCTAAATACCTCCTTTATATTTGATTCTTTAATCTGAACAACTGAGAATATGTCTTTAAAGCAGTTAGTTGCAAACCCCTTAAAATCTACCTCTCACATAGTTCATTAAATGCTGAGTGATGAACACATCACACATTTATCCAAAATGACCTCTCTAATTAGCTGCTGTAAAAGAGCTGTCTGATCTCCTCCAGTTATCTAAACATACTGCAGCATGTGCCTGTGGTCTCATGTCTTGTTAGTTCTGTTTCAGCCAATTTCTTCAGTTGTTGGTAAAGTCAGCAGGAATTAAGGCAGCTCAGCATTTTGAAAGATCCTGCTACTTCTCTAGGTGCTCAGATGTGGCAGGCATCCATACTTGACCCAAATTCTAGGATGGAAGTCCTGAGAGCCACTGCTCCCCACTCTAGCATACACCATGAGGAATAAGGCAGAGCTCTCCAGTGCTCATGAAGCTCCAGTTTGGATTGTTTATGGCTTTGGGCAGCTCTCCAGCTGCCTGTATGAATGACAATGCAGTAACACAGCCATTAACATTTATGGTACAAATGATAAATCCAATTAAAAAGGAGACAGTGAAAGCCCTATGCCATGGCAATGTTCCACATGAAAGGCATGTACAATATTTTACTTAACGAAACTGTGGGATGAAATTAGGAGACCAATGAATGTATTTTTGTGGCTCTTTGTCCATTGACTGCCACTTCAGATCAAGATTACTATACAGGCAGATACTGAAACTTCTCTATATTAATCCATGGTTATTTTGTCTTTCCATGGCAGTATAATGATACACTGTTTACTTTAAACCCATAGTTAAGTTCAGTTGAACACATTTATTGAGAACTCAGCATCTGTCAGAAAGATGTTGCTGGGTCTAGATGGGCTTTCAATCTGACCCAGAACATCTATTAATTTATGCTCAAGGATGTTTCTAAATCAGGAAAATGCACTGTATTTTATAAAGACCATATGGAGCCATTATTAATGTCCCACAATTCTTATTTATTAAATGCCAACAAAATAATTCAATAGCTGCTTCTCTTAGAAGAAACACTTCTATTGATTTTTTGTAGTTTTCTTTTTCTTTTTAAATAAAAGTTTGCATGAAGTGGTCTTTTACAGAAAAGAAGGCACGTGAAATGATGAATCCTGCAAATCAGGCATACAAAATTTGCTGCCTCTGGATGTCTTCCATTTGTTCGTGTTTTTGCTAAATCTGTGAACAATATTCCGCTGTGAGATGTTGCATGTGCTTTGCATGTAGGTAGCGGCTGGATAACAATTAGAGGAGGGCAGCTCGCCAACCCAATTGGCAAGTGCTAAATTGAATTGGATATTCAAAAGCAGGAATATAAATATTTTGGTTCAAAGTTTAAGATATTGAAATGTACCATTTGGCACCAAAAGCTTTTTGTAAATAATTTTTCTTACTTTGCAGTCATGAATCATTCCAGCAGTGAGTATATGCATTAATGATTCCAGCCACAAGCTGTTGAAATTTGATGTTGGCTGAGGTAAAAATGTAGCTATTACAGTGATTTGACATCTAGCTCCACATCTTGAGTAGGCACCACTACCCCATTTAAAACTAATTCCTCAGGAGTGACATCTCGTGCACAGGGATTATGAGTCATTAAATAATCATTTGGTAACACGGTGCATCCCTTGCCTCTGGAAGTAGTGTTCAGCATGGTGCCTACTCAATTAATCAACCTTAAAATAGTATTTTCCACTCTTCTATATTACACTTCCCTTCTTGAGTTTGTAGAAAGGACTCATTTAACTAGAACATGATTTTAAAGATAGAAATGATCCTGGGCAATGTAACTGGGGTTCAGATCTGAACTCTGTCAAAGGGCTGACTGATTGGATCTGGTGCCAAATGCTACTTTATGGCTGATTTGAACTGCTCTGCTGGTGCAAGTCAGAAGGAAAATCATCAGATGGAGCTCCCTGATGACCTCTCCTGCAGAAGGAAACCTGTGGAGCATGAAAATGTCTTGTGGGAAGCTCCAGCTATCCTCATTTGTTTTACTGGCTTTTGGGGGCTCTGAGGATCAGGGAACATTCCAGTGCAGTTGGGGTATCCCTGATTGATGTCCACTTCTGGACTAGGCTTGCTTGTCCATGAAGGAGGAGGGCATTTAGTTACCACACCCAGTCTGCTTGTAACAAATACGCTCTAAGTAGTTTAAAGCAGAGATTTACAAACTGTTTTTATAGGATACCATGGGAGCAGCAGGTATTGGGGACAGCAGTATGAGTAAAGACAAGGGCAGATCTGACTCTGTGTCAGCTTGTGTATTACTCAAAATAGCTCCTGCACAATTAATGACACGTATTGTAGCTGATAACTCCTATTAGCCTCCACTTTGCAGCTGAAACTCCTGCAAGTTTGGCTTCTAGCCCATGACCATTTAATTCATGTTCTATAAGTGTAATTCATATTCAGCTCTGAGTCAAAATTTCTTCAGATTTGGGGCTTTGGCCTTGACTCAGCACTACTGAAAATGAAAATACACGGAAATACCCTACTGACAATTTATACTGAATTAGTGTCATTCATATTTAATGGAGTTTTGATTTGAGAAAGCATTTTCGTTCAAAATATGATTATATAAACACTTAAAATGAATATGCACTTGAAACTATTTATTAGCCGTCTTATAATTGTATTCATCATCCCATGATCTTGCATGCAATAGCAGTGATTTAATCAAAACTTTGCCACTTTATCTTACTCAAAGGCTTGACCAATAGGCAGAAAGATTGTAAAACCACTTATGTAGGTTAAACCACAGGACATGAGCAAAGATTGTTGCTGTAACAATAAACATTCTTATTTTTCTTGTGATTAAACTGGTATAATGGCGCCTTTAATCACTTCTTTTTCTAGTGAAATTCTGTGTTGTATCAAAGTCCTGTGGACACTGCTTCAGCAGGGTTTGATAACATTAAGCTAAAGCAAAGAAAAGATTTAAAAATTGCATATTTAATGGCAAATGGTCACAGAGTCATTGAATTGTTAGGGTTGGAAGGGACTTTGAGAGATCATTTTGTCCAGCCCCCAGATTCTCAGTCCATTAAAATATTTTTTAATTTATTCAGTTCCTAGGCCTTTATGAATGATTTGTGAATTTGTGATTCATGAATGATTTGACCTTTATGAATGATTTCATGTAATGCAGTTTTGTAAAATTAAATTTACCAGGAAATGAAAATCATTCACATATGACTTATTGTTCCTTTGCCTTTATTATGGGACTATTTTTCCCCTTGAATTAATCTGTTTAAAATAGTTATCTGGTTGTCTATGCTTATTCTATAACCAAGGAAAGAGCTAGAATGGTTGAATAGTCTTCTGAGGACACTTATCTTTTTTTCCAGTGACAATAGAGAAAACTGGAGAAGCCAACTACTTAAGGCTACCTTCTGCCAATTAAGATAGGAAAGATAAACCCCATTGTAATGTACAAATCATATTCCATCTGCTCTTTGGCAGTTTGCTCTTCCAGTGGAATACGGCAGAACTTTGACTGAGTATTTTTCATAAGATGCTTAATTTTTCCTGTAGCAGTTGTAATCTATTGTCAGAGAGGAACACCATGATCAGCTCTGACCTCCCTTAGAAGAAGGATGTGGGACTTTACTGGGTGAATTTATTCAAGTACTAGACTGCATCTTTTGAAAAAAGTCACCCCAACAGCAGTAAAGGTGTGAATAATATGGATCTGGTACTTTTGCCTGAATGACTTGGAGTCTCAGCTTCCACCTGTAGTATCTATCCAAATCTTTGTCATCTGGTTGGGTATCCCTCCATCATTGACTTTGTTTCCCTTATAGATGCTTTGAATGAATTCAGCTCAGGTCTTAGCCCTTTACTGATAAGCTTAATCAATTCAGGTCTTTGGGCCATTCATTTCAAGATTTGTTTTCCAACCCCTTTATATTTCTTACGGTTCTAGTCTGATTCTTTGTCAAAATGTGGATACTGTCACTGGACTGTGTCCAAGTGCCAATTATGCAGATGATAGAATTTCCCCAGTCTGTTATCCCTCTTGGCTACAACATTTTACTGTAGTTCATATTCAACAGATTATTCACTATAGTTTGAAAATTGATTTTAGAATTATAATTTTCTAAGACTAAGTTTGCTCTTCTATAAGGATGACATCTGGCTTCTTGTCCTGTTTCTGCATTAAACCATTTTAAATTGCACAGATTTTGCCTTCACCTTTTTTTTTTACCAGCTTCTTGTACATGCTGTATTCCCTGCTCCATTTGAAATTCCTTTGGTATCTTTACACCCACAAGCTTTATCAGTAACACTTTCATACTGAGTCATCAATAAAAACATTACATGGCATGAGGACAAAGACAGATTCTGGGAAAGCCAAACCAGGACACTGCAACTTAGTACATCCTTGGTTTACAATCCAAATCCTACCTTTTAACTATTTCAGTAATTCTAGATGTGTGATTTATGAAACAGAAGTGTCTATTTGAAAAACACAAGATTCCCACTTTAAAGTTGTACCAGCTTCTCTTTGCACCCACTTAGTTGTTTATGATGCATGGCTCATGAGGTATTCCTTGTCAAAGAGACACTGACGTATTTCAAAGAAGCATTGACCTGCAGTGGCTGGATGTGAGGGACAAATATCTGGCTATGGTTACAAACCTGGTTACAGGTATGAGGTTTATAGCCTTTTTTCTTTCCATTGCTCGGGATGCTGTCAGCATAATGTAATTTATTGGGTATATCCAGATGCAAATAGAGCACTTTTTTCACAGACAATGCTCTGTAGGTTCTTTTTTGTTATTGACTCAAAGACTACTGTGAAATAATCCTGACCATCTTTTGCAATTTTCTGCAGTGTCCTGGTGGCCAAGCACAATTGGGGTCTTACAATCTCTAAAATAACCACACAGGAAGACTGTGTTTAAAGATGCACCTGTCTTACAGACACTGTGTTCACATTTAAAAGGTCACAAATCTCAGAGGTTTTGAGCTTTGGATGCAGTTTGGAGCTTGATTAACTAATGTGTACACTCCTGCAGAATAAAAATCAAACCTTTTTTTACTAAATGAATGGTAGGGAAATAACATTAAATTCACAGAAAGATTGACATCAATTCACTTCCTTTTTAGTGACCTGGTAAAAAGGTCAGAGGGCCACTGATGTATGTTTGCCTTGTCAATTTTTGCTGTAACAAAGATAGATGGTCATACTCTTGTGCTGAAAAATGGCTGTTATTAGAAATTGTTAAGAGGACCACTTTTTGTAAGGTGCTTCAGTTATTTTAATTGTGAAAAGACCTGCCTCTAAAAAATTATAGAAATTCCTCATTATTCAGAAAAAGGAGAAACTTTGCAGTCTCCTGTGTCTTAGAATAAACTCTCTCTTTAAAGTTCCACACCACTGACATTTATTTTTCTCTGTTTTAACACATGCTGCCTTTCAGCAACACTATCTGCCCATCAGGAATCAAAGCAAATCCAGATGGCTCAAGAACAGATGGCTTATGGTTTAAGAAGCATGGGTCAGATTCAGCCATACAATGTACGAAGTTCACAGGAGTGCTCTTCTTACATCTAGAGATTTAGAGATGCTGAATAATGGTTTTTCTCTGCTTTCCTATTGTCAGGCTGGAAAGTTAACATGTATGAGAGAGTGAAACCAGAAGGTGCTGTAAGATGGAAAGTTCTACATGTTCTACTCAAGGAAAAGAATTAATTTCTCATATGGTAAAAAGGCACAATGTAGCAGTTGCAAAGACAGATATCTAAGAAGTATTTAAAAAATCTGCTTTGCTCTAAAATTACGAACGAAGCTCATGGAAAAAGTCTGATGCTGGAGACAGCCAAGGTGTTTCCAGGGAAGAAGAGAAAGGGAGATCTAGCAACCTCACAGCAACTTCCCTATTACATGAGCAGAAATGTGTCTCTTGCAGCTACAGCAGACAAATTAGTGCCTGATTAAGTCTAAACAGAGACCCATTTGCAGCCAAGTAACTGATACAGGACACCAGCAGCAATTGCAGGACACTACGCTTACATATTACAGTAATGAGTCTGGGCAAAATTCTGTTTCAGAAGTCTAAAAGGCATCTCACATAGATCACAGCAGTCAAACTCATTTTCTTCCCTAAATTTGTAGTATCACAATAAGTCTTCAAGACCACGTTCATCACTACACTTCATTCTCTGCCTCCCCTCTAGAGGGGCAGGAAAGAGCCCCAAAATTGTGTCCACATGTGCTTCAGATGTTTCCACATCCAGTTAGCTAGGATAACTAAAAAACCAGGACGTTTGGTACAAGCGGTAAGACTAGTGTATATGACGTATTTACATTGTGCCAGTAAAGTGTCTTGTTTTGGAAGGCATGTTAGGACAGAGTCCACGCAGTATTTTTTATCAGTAAATCCCCACTACAATACAGTCAGGAGTGTTATCCCTGTCGTTCAGGTGAACAAAGAAACAGGGAAATCCAACCTAGTCTTTCAAGGTCATGCAATACAGCAGTATATGGAAAAGAAACCAGCTCTCTTAATTCTTACTTCAGTGCTTTGTTTGTAGGCTCTAAAAGGGAATGAATACAGTTTTTTAATCCTCATAGCTTCTGCAGAAAGGGAAAGTTTTGAGAAGGAGCTTAATGGATAGGAAGATTCAAGGTAATCCTACTGACCTAAACTTAGTGAATATTTGGCTTCTCTCTTTTCAAAGACTTTCTGCTCCCTATGTTTTGGATTCTTGATGGCACTTCAGGTGTGGCCTCATCTCTGGTGAGTAGAGGGGAAGGATCACCTCCCTTAACTTTGCCTAATGATGCCCAGGGCACCATTAGCCTTTTTGCTACAAGGCTCAATGTTTATGTTCTCCTTGGTCTCCACCGGGACATCCCAGGTCCTGTCCTGCCAAGCTGCTTTCCAAGTGTCTGTGCCCAGCATGAGGGCTGTTCCTGCCCAGGGGCAGGAATTTGCTCTTCCCCTGGTTGAACTTCATGAGGTTTCTGTCAGCCCATTTCTCTTGGATGTTGAGGTCCCCCTGCATGACAACACAACTCTCGAGTGGATCAGCCACCCTTCCCAGTTTTCAGTGATCAGCTGACTTGCTGAGTGTACTCACTCCCACACTGCTTCACTATCCAGATCTCTAATGGAGATGGTAAATAGGATTGGATTAAGTATTGTCCCTTGGGGTGTAGCTAGCTCTGCTCATTACAGGCCATCATATAGACTTCATGCCACTCTGTTCTGTGTTTATGTCTGTATTGCTTTTCATACTTGCCTATAAACTTTACACTAACAAGAAAGACTAAAGAACAGAAAAAGGATGAGAGAAAAAAAAAAAAAGGCAGCATCTCCCATACAGAAATTGAATATGATTATTTTATTCTCGATTACATTTTGTTATCTGCTAGACATTGCTTAATATTTCCATTTGGTCCTTGCCTCCTCTCTCCCTTTCTTACCTGGACTTGAAAAAGAGACTCATCTGGAGGAATGCTACCTCCAGGAAAAACGTTGGAGATCAGCATAGGCATAAGTCAGGAGAAGCTTTAACACATTATATTTTAGAGTAAGGGCCAGTCTAGCCCAGCCCAGTACTAAAGATATAATTAAGATAACTTAGTTACATCAGGGTCTCATCTGAGCTTGAGGATCAACCCTATGGTGTTAGTTCTTACACACAGCATTGCCTTGGTACAGCCTCATGTTTGGCTGAACTTTGCAAAACAATCCCGTCCGGTGGGAAATGCAGGGAATAATATTAAGCCTCTAATGGCTAAGTTTCAGAAATCTTGATCCTACTATATATGCAATCAACACAATTGTGACTACCTGCTATCATGCTAGGTGTGCCTTTTTCTCCTAAATACATAACCAGAACAAATATTCATCTCCTCCAGAAATGCTTAATGTGGACATGACATGGATTTATGGGAACAGAGCCAGTAGAGCAACATGAGAAATGTGTTCTGCCCAGCTCTAGCTAATATTCTCAATCTCCTAAGATTTCTGAATGTCATCTCAAGTATAAATTAGACTGCTGGGAGGGCTACATATCCCTGTATTTTTCTCTCTGCCTCTCTGCCAGTCATTTTCAGCAAGCAAAATTAAATATTTCCTTGTAAGAATTGTAACATATTACATCCACTTTGCATAATTTACTGTAAAAGATGTATAGCAATGGAAAATAAAAAGTCCAATGATGGCATCATTCAAAACCTCTCCAAAAGTAATAGTACAAACTTATTTTAAAGTATTCCCTTTGCCTTTGAAGAACTTTGAACCTTTCTCAATGAAAGAGACATTATCTCTTCTAATGGGAAAATCTGACATTTTGGATGCACAAGTCATGGAGTTTTCCTCATAAATTGAATTGAAATGTTCCTTGTATGATAAGTTTACATTGAAAGAGTATGTATGGTGCAGTTACCCAAACCAGCTCTAAACAAATTATCCTGGGTACCAGCTGCTGTGTAACTCTGTTAGCCATGAAGTCCATCAAGGCTAATGAGTTCTGCTGAGAGGCAGCCAACATTAACTTAGGTAAAGTGTCCTGTTGCCATAGCAATCTCTTATTCCTAACTTGATAATTTGACTATTGTGGTGATTTTCAGCAGCTAAATATCTGTAGCATATATTTTGACTATTGCTTGCATGTAGGCATTTAGGATTTGGAATTAAATAATTCAGAATCAAATGTAACTCTAGTCTGCATATTTACACATAGGAGGTGTAATGAACAGAATCTATTTTATATTAACTGGGAGATATTTATCTCAGTGAAGCTAATTGTACTTCATGTGAAGGGAAGTATGGAACCTGAACTTACCAGAATATTATTGGAGATAATGTGGAATTGTCTGGCAAACTCACAGCTTCCATAAATACACTTCCTAATGTATTTCCTAATGAGGGAACTATATATATTTTTGGTAGGGGAAGGTTGAAGTAAAGCCTTTCTTATTCCAATATTTAGTCTGGCAGAGAGTTGAGAATAGTATGCCATACATGACTTATAAAAAGATTCATGTTTAAGTGTGCTGTACATACACCTTGGGGACAAGGTAAAAAGCTGTTTTCCACTGGGTGTTCTTGGATACCTGGTGAGGGTATAGTAAGTGTGCTTCAGACCTTCCAGGCTATTCTTTGGGCTTCTCTGTGGCTTGGTATATCATATTATCCCAATTGAATGGCAAAAGCTACATCTGCACCAAAGCAGAAATGTCTTTTATGAGCTTTTATGGCTAAAAGTAAAATCCAGGTTGTCCTATAACTGGTGAAGGTCCCAAATGAAAATCCCTTGGGAAAAATTTAGTGGAGATTCATGCAAACAGAAATAGCATTTTAAAAAAGAAGAGCCTTTTTACTACATATGTTCTACACTAATTTTCTTGGTATTTGATTTCTCTGACTTTAAAGCTATTGGCAAATGTTTTGTGGATCAGCAGGAAGGAAGCATGTGTATGGGAGATGATTTGTCCTGGGGCTGCTCTGTTCCATAGATTCTTATTGAGTATATAGATCTAACCTACAGATTCTCACAGAAAATGCTATTGAACATAGAAGTGATTAAAACAAAGGACTTTTTTGTAATATTCTTCCCTCTTACAGACACTCATTAGAATTTAAAAACACACCTTCCTATAACAAAATATATATTCTTCTCATTAACAGGAAAGGAAGAATTAGGCCATGAGAAATATTTAGTTATTTCTGATTAGGTGCACTGAGATATTTCGGTGACAGTGGTCCATCAGGAGCCCCACTAGATATAACTGCAGAGTTAAAGACTGACAGATTTCTCTCCTGGATTAGTAAACCTCCACATTTGTTCAATGTTTGGCCTTATGACAAAATCTAAATCTGTATGGGTGTTACATGCAGAAACATAAAACTCCATGACTTCTCTGCCTTAAAACAAAAAAATCCACTTATACCTAAAGGCAAAACCCCATTGGCATGCGTTTGAAATTGAGTGCTGAAAATCACTAGTCTTTTGGAAAATGCAATTATGTGCATCGAAAGTGTGTGTGGGTGTAAGAGCTTGAGAGACAGAGCCACATGGCATGGCTGTTTGCAAGTTCCCCAAGCTTTTTCCATTTGAATTCTTTTACTTCCCAGAAACTATTCTCCAGAATAAGTGGCACCTCTTCTTGGTATTTCCAATTTGTCAAATTAAAGACATAATCAAAATTGCCAATTTTTACCCAATATTCAAAGGATGGGAATTACATTAGCTTTTTATCCAGGAGAGTCTGCTGAATAAAAACTTTTTGTACTGTAGTTTTTATAATTTTACCACATTAAGATCCAGTGAAATAATAGAATTCTCTTTCTGAACTCAAGCAATTTATGTGTTATGAAGTGTTGAGAGTAGATGAATAATTTCTGAGAAAGGTACCATAATAAGCAGTCCACTATGTGAACTCTCAAATAGCACAAGCAGAGCACATCCATGCAGTCCTTTATCAGGTCAGGTAGCATAAAGTAAAGCTAAAGCATACTTTTCAAAAAGGTGTATTCTAATAGGTTGAAGATTTTGAGTGTGAAAAATGCCATACAGCCCTTTATGAAGTCTTCCAGTGCTGGATTATGGTTTCCTTTACCATTAAAGATTACTGCAATGGAATTCCTATTATGCAAATTGTTGTTTCCTGGCTAAGAATATTTTATTGAGTCATGAAAAATCAAACTATTTCTTACTCTTTCATAAACAGTTCTTCAAGTTCTGCAAAATTTTATAGCTGCCCATGGTACGGTAATGATGGAGCCACATCATAAATATCCAGAGACTGTTTCTGAAGTGCATCCAGCATTTGTACATAGAACACCAGCACAGGCTAGTCTGGCTCTGCTCTGTCAATGGAGGTAACAGGAGCAGCACTAGCAATGGCACGAGCTGTGTCCAGGCTTTCCCACTATTGGGAACACACATCCTGGGGCCCTGTGGCATCCCTCTGCTGGATGCCAGCCCAGACACAAGCCTGTGCCACTTTATCTCACCTCATTTGCAGCATGTGCTGCTTGGGTGATGGTGAAGGGGTGTAGGGCCAGGACAGAGGTCAGTGGTGACACAGGAGTTCAGAGCACAGACAGTGAACGAGCTCTTGTACCCTGGGAGCTTTGCTGACTCTCTGTGCCAGTGTAGCTGAAATAACCAGCACCTCTGACTGGGGAGAGCTGGGAAGTGACCAGTTTCTCCTCCCTTGCCACTGCTTACTTAGCTTTCTTCTGGTGGGAGAAAATCATGGACTGGTGAGTGGGCTGTCTCTTACTGAGGTGTCTGGAGAGCTGACTGCCCAAGTGGGCAGTGGGATGCAATGCTGCTGGTGCTGCCCTTGAGGCTGGACTTTGAGCCATGTTAAATATCATGAAAATTGCTCTTGCTCTAGTGTTCAAACTGATTTTTGCCCTACTCTTCTGCCCACTACTAAGCATACCTGCCTAACTCTAAACATGCTGCATGGCACAATTACACTTTGTCTTTTGTGGCAAAATGACGTAGTGTTATGATCTGAAGCGGAAAGATCTGTGCCATTTGCACAAGTAGATTTTTATTTCTACATTGAATTGAAGGAAAATTAGGTTCAATGCAATTCAAAGAAATGTTTGATGGGAATTTGATAATTAAAAGGATTTCAAGAGCCTGTCAACAAGACTTCAACTCCATTAACAGCCACTTGAACAGAGAGTGCTCGCAAATAGATGACAAAGTTGAGAGATTAGAATATGGTTGAAATTACTATACATTAAAACAAAGTAGTCAATAAAAATGCAAACATTCTGAAGTGTTTTAGTAAGACTACACTAAATCACCCTCAAACAGTATTCAGCAACACATGTCGCAGGGATTCAGGGCTGCTTATCCAAACTCTTCTGTTCCTCACCTTTTCTGTAAGAAGGCTTAATCTTTACTGAAAGATTCAGATTTGCCACTCTCTAACTCCTTCTATATGTTCTTTTGAATTACTCTGAAGAAGCCTTAGTTGACATGAAGCTTGACCTGAAGTCATGTGGAATCAACTGCAATCTATGGAGCTGGATGCATATTTGACCCCATGGAAGTCATTAAGATTAAAATGCTGAACTGGGGCTACACAGCTAAGTCACTGTGCATTCAGCTAAATGCACACCACCTTCTCGTCAAAGAGTTAAATATGTTTTGCATAGATAACCATGGGATTTTTATTTTGGGTGGGAATTGAAACAAAATATTTTGCATTTTGAACAGTTGCCAAAGTCTTCTTCATCTCAAAACAGTGCAAGCTTTTTGGCTTTGCTTATAGACTCTTTGGCAACAGGGTTTGGCTTTTTAATTTCTTTTTTTCACTGAAGGCAAATATCTGATCAATTTATGATCTTTACCAACAAGAGTCTATGAACAGAGGTTTCTTTTAATTTCTCTAGCAACACTGCTAGGTGGCAAAATGTACATGCACAAATATTTCCCATTCATTTCTCCTGCACACAAAAGCATTAGTTGTCTAATAATGCAGCACAAATATGGACAGCAGTTTTGTCAGAAACATTCTCACCATTTCTATCTTTCTTTCTTTGCTGGGGGCTTTTGTTAGCACCTGGAAGTGAGTTGCTCTAGCATATCGAGCACCAGCAGTCGTGCAGAGCAGGGCCATGAGTCAGCCCAGCCCTGAAAGGTTCCTACAGGGTGACCATACCTGCTCACAGCAACCACTGCTGCTAAGAGCAGAAAATGAGCTACAGAATGCACAGGACTGGTTTTCATGCCAGCCTGTGTTGGGTTTTGTCACCTGTCTCAGCCTTTAGGGCAGTATTTTTCAAACTAATAGCTAAAAAGTATTCTACAAAGGACTGAAGCATCTTAAATGCTTCACTTCCACTCTTATTCCCATGCTTTCCAGAAGGAGGCAAACACTAAGTTGGGAAAAACAGAAGTAACCAACTCACCTTCAGTGTTTAAGCTGTTAAATGATCAACAGTGTTATTATAAAAGATGGACACTGGGGCTTTTCAGACGTTTTTCCTTTAGAAGAAACAAATGGTCTTTGGGATTTAAAGACATTTAAAGATTAAATCATATTCTCTGGAAGGGTATCTCTAGGGCAAGAATTTTTCAATCTGTTTTGACTAAATATTTTTGAAATATCCCAAAAGTAAAATCCCCTGCCCCTCAACAGTTTCTGGTGGAACCTGGTGCACTGATCACATTACTGTATTACAGGATGAAGCTACAGCCCATTCAGTCGGATGTTGGAGGATCAATCACATACTATAAAGACTTATCACAGCTCCTCTTTTGCTGATGTAGCTTTTCAAGATCATATTTGTCACAATCAGTGGAACACCAATTTTTATCTCCATCAGCTTTCTCAAGAAGCCAAAATCTCCCTGTTTCCATTTTGAATGGTTCTTCAGGTTGTGCATGATTCAAGTATTTGTACTTTCAGCACTTACGACATTCAGAACTTCTGTTGCAATGGGTATGAGTCATGTATCTTCAAAATCTTTTTTCTGGGACTCTAGCCAAACAAGATATTTTTTTGCCTTTTTTTTCTTTTCTTTTCTTTTTCTCCTTGTGCCTCTGTGAAAAGACATGTCAGTATCTGAAAGGGAAATACCTTAAGCTTGAAACTTTGCCCTCAGGTGAAGCTGTTCCACTGTTGAAAAGTCTTGTGGTTTTAAATTATTAAATTACAGAGTAACTGAAGGCCTGCATGTTTCTTAGAAACAGAATTAAAAATTTGGGTGATTTGAGGTGATTCTGGAAGTTACAGAGGCTGAAATGCCTCTCAAATAGAGAATATGAGGACAGAGGAGAAGGGGCAGGTAAGGACAGTCCTTCATCATAACAGAGCAGATCACCTCATTTGCGTGCTGTTGAAAGACAGTGTCTGAAAAAGAAGAGGAAATTCCAATTTTGTTTTGGAATAGGATGTCTGAAACCCAGAAGTTATTATTTCTTTCATATTGCTAACAAATATAAGGGTGATTCCCCTGCAGCAATGATAATAAAGGCTCTGAAAAATGTCAATTACTCAGAGAACACAATCTGAGGCAGTGAAAGGCAAAAGATTAATCGGAATTGCTATGCAAGAAACATTTCACACCTAATAATCCTGATTTTTTTCAATACAAGTTATGTCCATCATCATGTTATAACGGGAAGCCATGTGAAAAGGGAATTTTCATGTTTGCAAATAACAAGTAGGTCTTCCCCAAATGGCTTAATAAAAAAGTTTTTATTTTCTATTCTTTGTTCTCTATTTATGTTGTGTAGCTAATGGTACATTTGAAAAGAAGATGAGAAGCCAAGCTTTCAACCCTTTAAGAACATGTTTAGTTGTTAATAACATTCAGACTTTATTGAACAGTACATAGAGAAAGGTACAGACAAAAATCATGCTGGACAAATTAATGTATTCCCATTAGGAATTCAGGAGATCTACACGACATAGATCTTATTTTTGGTGGGTCCATATTTTTTGAAGGCAACCAGGATTCTGCTTGAACTTCAATACAAGAAAGCTTGAAGTATTAGCTGAGAGAAATGTTTACTAACATTAACATATAGATGTGAATTTTTTATTCAGTCCTCATGCTACATCTAAAATTGGGAAAGGATCTATTTTAGATTATTCTTGTCAACATGATATTATTAAAAGCTTGAATCTCTGAATAAATTTTGGAAGCCTTACCCATTATACTTGGTAATTTGCCAGATAAGGAGTTGTGTGTTTCAGTATTTGAATTAAGTTCAACAAACTTATAAAGTGTTAATATATCCTATACTTAAAAAAGATAAGCTGCCAGTAAAAATAAAACAGGTATGAAAAAAAAAGGTATGATAAAACAATTTTGTAATTATGGAAAACTTCTACAGATATTGTTTTATTGACATATGTCACTTCACTGTGAGGCTTCACTTCTATTAAGATTTTTCCTTCCATACTGTAGTTTCAAATCATCTCTAGCAGTGATAGATGTCAGCCGGGGAAAGATCGAGATCCAGAAGGTCTCTGCAGGAATGCAGTGTGGTGATAAACACAGTCGAGAAATGTGAAAGAGCTTCTCAGGAAAGCAGCACTTTGCAGATAATGACTTTAATTCAGACACATGCAGCTGACAGTAAATGGGTATCAGTCTCAGCCTGCCAATAGGTTCAGCTTGAGCGTGGGTCACAGTCCGGCTGCATGGCTGATGTCCATGAGCCATAAAATGTGCCAGTGGCTAAAAGGCAAAATTCAAACTAGTCCAGTATCTAGGGAGGTGAGATCTAATTGTGTACAGGGCTTTGGAGGAAGAAGAGATGTCAGCTAGGGAAACAACTGATTGGCTGTTGTTGGCTGCACTCCTTTTCTAAAGTTGAGGTACATCCTTCAAAAGTGTGGGGCAAATTTTAACAAAATATCCCATCACCATAAGATCCCAGCACAGCAACTCAGTGTATTTTCCCCAAGTTTCCTTCACAGAAATGGCTGAAGTATCTTCCCTGGGAAGAAATTAAAAAACTGATGAAGTGTAATTTGAATTTTATTGTCTACCTTGAAAGGAAAACAGAACAACTTGTGATGGGTATGCATTTTTTACTCTAATTATACTGGAAGATCCTTTCCTCTGATATTGATGAGAGTAGGGAAAAAGTGGTTTTTGTTTTGTTTTGTTTTGTTTTTTTAATAGAAAGGATGCCTATTTTTGCTTCTTTTTCCTTTAAGTTCTAGTTGCCAGCTCTGAGAATTCAAGCAGGGCATCAGAATGGGGCTCGGTCCATCCTCACAAGTACAAGGTTGTGCCATTCAGGGTGTCTCCTTGTTATACAGGGGCAAGTCTTGCTCTCAATGATAAGAAAAGTGTTCCACAGAAATTGTAATGTCAAACTGCTACAAGTAATCAGATTAATCAGTGCTGGAGGCACTCAGTGGCAACTCAAAGAAAAGGAAGTAGTTTACATGGAGAGGCTTTTCACAAAAGTGCAGGCATTTCTTTTTATCTGCATGTTTATGGATGGAGTCATGTATTTGTAATGCCATGCCAGATAGAGGGAAAAAATATTCACCCTGTTAGTTGTAACTAGCCCAGAGCAAGGAGAATAGAAGTGGAGGAATGGAAAACAGAATAACAATGAATCTATGGTGTGATTTCTACTTCCCAGACAAAGTTGCCCATAAACTAGGTAACTGATATGCCACACTTACATTTTAACCAGCAATGACTTACTCCTTCATCCTCTGTTGACTGGAGAAAACATATAATTAGATCAATTCTCAAATATATTACACCTGATTCTATTGTTCATTTCTCATCCTGGACTCTCCCTTTCCCAAAATACCCACCACCAGCTATAGAACTTTAAAAAAATCTGTCTCAGAAAACTTCCAAGAATATGTTATTCAAAAGGATAGATAAATATTGATTAGATCAAATAACTAAATTTAGACGTAGTATTGTTGTAGGTAGTGGTCCAAGGTGGCTGTAGCTCATTACAGTCATCAAACAAAAACCAGATTTTTTTTGGTAAATTACCACCAACAGAATTTCCTGAAGTGTATTATGAACACTTGTGTAGATACTCATAAATATAAATCGCTATGAATTCTCAGTCCTTTTGCTCAGGTTCCTACTGAAATCACTCTCTGAATAAATTAAGTTTTCACATGTTGAGGAAAGGAGTTTTGGTAAAACTGATGTTGTAAAGGTGTGTGACTTCAAGCTGACTGACTGAATGAAAAAGTTTATGTGAAAATACAGGCCTAGGATAGATTCAAGTTTTTTGATAGACTTCAATTTCACTATAAGGTTAGCAAGCACCTTGTGCTGTACTTTACTGAGAGGATAAACCTATGATCTTCTGCTCAGGTTGTACCAAATTGTTCATCTCAGTTTGAAAAGATAAAATGTGACATTTGTTTTTGCACCATGTGTGAAACATGGTTTAAGATGCTGATGAATGCAAGATTACCTTTCTTTAGAAATCCACAATGACTTAAAACTTTTAAGCGTTGTGTATTGAGAAGACATATAATAGCTGTTATTTAAGAAAATGCTAGAAATTAAGGCACAGATTTCCTAAATTAATATTCTGAAGGTATTGAAAGGGAGACTTCATATACTGAGTTGATAGGTAATAATAACCAGAATGAGAACTCCCCCCAGGTGGAGTAGGCTCAAATTACATCACTGAAAATGAGGGGAAGGATATGGGTCTTGCCTTTAAACTCAGCAAACTCTCTCATAAAGTATGAGCAGCCAAGATTTGCAATATAAATGCAATTCATACCAGCATTTTCAGTTTTCCTGCATTTATATATACCTGCTGTCTTGAAACACTGGGTTTTGCTGTGAATTTATCATCTGTTTGCAGAGGTTCATTTCTAACTCATACAAAACTGAGAACTAAATGTGCTAAAGAATTCAAATCCTTCAATCTTCCCTTTCACATTTTATCTTTGCATTCCCACAGAAGAGTAACATATTTTTATTACTGTAGAGTGTGCAAAAAAAAAGTGTGTTGTGTGTATACAGTAGTATATGAAAACATGTAGTGGTACCAGGAGAACAGAGCCCCAAAGCTGACTGAGCCTAAACTGAGTCTAAACTCTGTCCTCCAAACCTACTGAATTGTTGGTTCTGCTTTCTCTGAAAGAATCCTGAGAGTATGAGCCACCACCCAAGAGCTGTGCCTCATTTGAATGTTTCTCTTGAGGTTTCATCTATACTCAGGGTGGGAGATGGGGAAGAAGAGGGAGACTGGCAACAACAGAAAACTTCTGAGTGATGGGATGTTAATGCCTTTCAGGCTATGGCTTCTAAGTATGGAACAATTTGATTTCCGAAGTAGAATATTCTGATGAAGTAATTATCCTGCCCCACGGAGAGCTTTTAAACCGGTTCTGAAAATAAGCACCAAATACTTTTCGTTAACTAGTGAGCTACTGGTTTTCAATCTTACTTTAGGACATTTTCTATCATGTCTGTCTGATGACTGGACTTAGCAATGACTAACTCAGGAGTAACTCACTGCTTTTGATAGCTGTCTGCTTTAATTCTCACTTAGGGCTCACATGTATGGTTTAGTTCGGCGTAACAGGCTGCCCTGCATCACAAGTGCCCTGTTTACACTTCAGGTCAACTGGAATCAAAAATGCCACAAAATTAATTTCACCATCTTTCATCACCACATTTCTCTCTACCAAATTATTTTCAAATCTGAATGTAAATCAACAGTCCCACAGCTAGATTCTATAAAGTATTTAGTCAATGCATGCTAGTAGAGAATTTTTATTTAGTGTTCAGCTCACAGGGCACTGTCCAGAGACTTAAATTTTTGTTCTCTCTGCAGTTCATGAGGGAAGCCAACTACTGGACTTCTGAAAAGCAGCTGTGTTGAAGATGGAACAATCTGTGCTAGACTGGCACTTCTGTTTCCTTGTAATAGTCAGTCATTCAGATATTAACTAAACAAAAACATCTTGGATGCTTTATCTCTTTCTCATTATCATGGAAAAGTCATAATACAATGCCAGCTTATTACAAGATTAATTGGATTGCCAGATTGACAGTGCATTAGTAAAATAAAAAAATCAAACCCATCACATGTGGAAAACAGATGTAATTTCTAGGTAAAAGGTTCAAAATGTTCAAAATGTATGTAGGAAGCTGGGACTTAACCTTTGAGCTTCTGTCTAGAGGGAATAACAGAAAAATATTCTCTTGCACCTGAACCAGACCTTCCTTACCACCTCAAGTGAAGACCACCTTTAACAGAGTGGGTGCACATGCAAGATTCCAGTTCTATATGAAGATTCCTGATCTATAGCAAGGAGTCAGATGCATAAAGTGACTGATTAAATTTTAAAAAAATCACGGAGCACATATGACTAAAAGGATGAACTGACGAGAGCTCGTTTTTCTTTTCTGAGACAATGCTATTAGCTGAATTAATCTTGAATTGTTGTAATGTGAAGTGAGGAACAAACAAGCACAGACCATCCCAATGTATGGAAGGTGCCTAATCTTCTATTGAGCATACCCAGAAAGATATGTCTATAATTTACCATAAACTTAATGCAAGTTCTGGAAACATCCCTGTGTCAGTGTGCGTGAGTAAATGCTGATTGCTCACAACCTTTTGCAGATTCTTTAATGCATGAGAAACGAATTAAAACAGACAAACATTTTATGGTTACTTGCTCATGGAAACAAGGGAGATTCTGTTTTCCTCTTTTAATCAATATATAAAAGAAAGCTGACATTCTATTACCTTATCAGCTCTGATTCTGTAGAGAACAATAAATGGAAAAATATTTCAAATAAACAGACATCAGTTGTTGGTGTGAGTCATCCTGATGAATAATGGTGATAATGAGAACAGTATATTGTGTATCTAACATGAAATCTCTATTTCTGAAATAGTTTTTTATTCTGCTTTTTAATTTTTTTAATCTTCTTATTTGTGTGGGGCATACAATGGTTGCATCATATATATCCTTTGTATATCTGTTCTAGAAAAGGTGTACAGAAGGCAAAATTTTAGATAATATTCAGTAGTTTAAAAATAATCCTCATGTAGAACCATCTTAAGCAGTTGCAAACTTACCATGGTTTTTGAGGGCTTTGAACACATATAGTATAGATTTCTATTAAAAAATGCTTTTTTTCCCATTTAAAATTTGAATGGAAAACATTGTGTAAAATGTCTTTGTGCTGGAGTAGTAAATAAGAGGACTTCCTAACAGATAAAATAGGTTCCTTTCTCTTCTGAAAACTCTATTCTTGTTATGAAAGCGATTACCTGACAAAAATAGTAGTGGAAGACAGTATTAGAAATGAATTCTGCTACCTATCATGTAGTTCAGTCTAGTCTAAACTGTTCTGGTGCAGGCAGTTTAGACAGAGGGAGACTTATAAAGACAGAATTGTAGATGCTCATGTGCAAACATGCACTGTATTCTTTCCTCTTCTCCTTCCTCTTTCTCTTCCTCTTCCTCTTTATGTGCCAAGTAGGTAATATTTCTCCAGACCTGTTCAGGAGTAAGAGAAAGACGTAATTGTTGTTAAAAAAGAAATTGGTTCAAATGCTGCTGGTTATCTAGTTATGTCTGTTGACTTAAGTGGTCACCAGTGAGATAAGATTTTTTTTCTTTCCCAAGGCAAGGTTACAGTCTCCAAAAGAATTCATGGGGGCCATTAAAATCCTTCTAGCTTGACTGAGTATCATCTCAGAAGAGGTTGTGACTAGTCAATAACACAATAAAAAAGGTTGGACATAGAGGGGTATTTTAATTTTACCTGTTATTTTCAGGAGGAAAAGAAAGAAGTTAAAGCCATTTAGAGAAGGGTTTCTTTCTTTTTTTTCCTTCAGATAAGACCAAAATTCTTGAAGCCTAAAATAGAAAACATCAGTGGTTGTTAGTTGTCACAATAGTAAATTTATACACAAGAGAAACAGGAAAAGAAAAAAATAGATTGGTTAATAACCGTATCCCTTTGAAATTCTCCTGACCCAAAGAAAGCGATGTGTAAAATCATTTGTTGCTATAGTAAATGTCAGTTTGGTACTAGTAAGCATTTAATCAGCTTTCTGCTTGATGCATTTAATATGACTTCAGTGTTTTACTTGAGAAAGTAACACATCACATGGTTGAGTGACTGATGATGAATTCAGGAGAGCACAAGTGCCAGTCACAAAGAATCAGGTCTGTTTAGTGCTCACATTAGCTTGGCTCCCATGAATAATTCCCTGTCTTGCAGAAGATGTTAAGTGAAGCCATTAACTATCCTCAGCAGTAATGGATAACTTCTATCAAGCCACAGAAACCAATAAACACGGGTAGTATACTTTGATATGTTCAGTCTAATGTAGAACTTTCTCGTATTTTCTAGACTTATTCATTTATGGAAATAAACTAAGTTCTCTCTAAATTCTAATTCAGAACTGTGTGTCTTACTGCCTCATTTTCTGTTTTCTAATTTCAGACTGCATTATTCACCAGTCATCTCGTGTCCAGCCTGGACATCTCTCCCCAGACCATCAGAGGACACAAAACATGCTGGAAGAAGAGAGGCTCCCTCCACAAAGTAGAACAGCTGGTTGGTACAAGCTCAAACAGACCCAATATTTGCCACCACTATTTTAGAGGTGGATTCACCAGGAGAGTGGTGATGTGACCCAAGGTCACAGTAGAAAGTGGTGCTGGAGTCAGCAGCAAAATGAAATTTCCTGGCTGTCATCTCCATGTTGTCCTCTCACATCAACGATGGCTCAGGTCATTCAGATCTGCAACCTAGCAGTGTTCCTTGCACTAAATAAATAAGATAAAAGCAAAACTGTGACAGTGGCAAAGCAAAACACACCAAAGTGATGAAATGCCACAGCTAAGGTGGCCTTTGCCAGCAGAATTAGATATCTCATGTGCACATAGGTGTGCTATCCACCCATCTATCCACACATCTATAAACACATATATATGCTTATATTTATGCTGTAGTTCTGTCTTCAATTACAATGTAACATATAATTTTTGATAGCATCCCCTAATTATAGAATAATAAATTACAAAGCCATATGGTAGAGACAGAACACGACTCATCCCTGTGGCCTCATGTCTACTTGGCAGGGGTCACTCCAGTGCTAGAAGGTTGTCTACTGCTTCCTTGCTTAAAAGGCACTTAATTACTCTTAACAGGGTGTGAAAGAGATGGGTGAATTAAGTTCTTTTCTTTTCTTTTTTTAAAGACATCAATCTCTAACTGCATTGTCGTAGTTACAGCTGGGGAGTTTGAGAAATGTACTAGTGAAATTGATTACTCAGACATGTGTGATTATGATTCATCTGGGAGCTTGGAAAAGATGCGCAAGTTCTTCCTAAGTTCCATCAATTCTTCCTTTATTACTTTATTTGAAACAAAGCTTGGACAACACAAAACATAATTTGATTTTATGATAGCCATAGGAAGAAGTAAAGATATTTTTTTGTACCTACCCATGGCAGAACTACAGGCTAAAGATCAATTTGAAACAATGGTTTTCCTCACTTCATTGCTAACCATTTCAAAGGCATTACACTCTCATTTCTTTCAGGCAATCATAGATTTTGGGGCTGGAAAATTTGTTCTCCTACTAAAGCAGCAGGCCAGATACTCTTAACATCTTTTGTCTGGAAGTATCTAGTTATCAAGTACTTCAAGGGAAGTTAAAAAAAGGGTTGTACAACTGATAATTAATTCACCCTTGAGGGTTTCAGAAGATTTTTTCCCTGGCCTGTGGGATGGCACATCAAGGCAGCAATACTGCCAAAGCACTAGTGTTTTGTTTCCTCCTTAGTAATACAGTTCTGGATGTTTCCATGATGAATAAACACATCAGTTTCTCTTTAAAATACTATTAAACTCTCCAAACATTCTAAATGCCTCCTTCATAGGTGTTGTCATATCTGACTTATGAAAAGCATCCCTGGGCTATCCAACCTTGTAAATAGTTTTCTCCACCTCTTGTCCCCAAGTCTTAGTTCTATTTTGACCCCAGCTCCAGCTGTGTGTGTTCCCACGTGCTGGCATGACCTGGGACATGATTACACAAAGCTCTTGTTCCTAGTTTGTCCCTGCTAACTGTGGGATCCTCTGCACACTTGACAGCAGGTCCCATTCCAAAGTGTCAGTGCCTCTAGGACAGGGGTAGTGAATAATGCAATGAGTAGGCAGTCTGCTTAAAGTTTTCCTTTTGTTTCAGGGTAAAATCGCTGCTGGTAAAAAATTCCTGTTTAAAACCAAAATATATCACTCCCACTCTTAAGGTGCATGTCCACGCTCTTCATGGGGACTTTGGAAAGACCAGTATCCTCTGTGTGTTCCCACAGGGCCTCCCTCTACCAGCTTATCTCCTTGCTACAGCTTTTGATCTACCCTGGACATTCCTAAGTGATTCAGCACCATTTAATGGGGATTAAGATGTTTTTAATTGTTTATGATTGTTTTGACCTTCTGCCTCAGCTGAGATCCTGGAATTGTGCCATTGCACCTCAAGCAGGAGTGGTGGCTTAGGTCAAAGCAGTTTGTAGAAAGAGAATTTTTTTTTAATGGCCCAATTACAGTGTATGGAGAAAATAGGTGACTTGCGGGAATGCAAAGCCCTATACAGGTCTGAAATGAAAACTGCAATCTTCAAGGATAAATGCACGTAGAGAACAATTACCCTGAACTTAGTTTCTTTATGCTAACAAGTTAGATTACCGGAAGGAACAGGCAGCTTGTGGCTGTGAAATGGAGACAGTGTCTTAGCAGGGGGAGGAGTGATAAATTGTTAGCTCAAAATTTTTCATCTACTTCATGAGATTATTCCAGGAGCACAGCAGCCTTATAGAGGTCAGGACCATTAGTAACCATTTGACTAAGAATCACCGTGCCAACTACATAGTAAGACTTCTGTCTCAGAATGCTAGAAAAACCTGGAGTATCATTTCCTTTATCTAACCACTCCAAAATTATGAGCTAAAACAAGAAGCAGGCTAAAATGAAGTTCTTCTGAAGTTTCCCTAACCATTTTGCAGGACTCCAAAATATTATAAAAATAACTACGTGTCCTGGATTGTGGTGTAGGATGTACACAAAATATGTATTCTATCACCATATTCATGAACTGTTAAACCAAGTGGGGAAGTGTTCTTCCCAGGCCTCCTGCCTTTGGGCTGTCTTCTGCTAATGGCCCATCAATGTCTTGCCCATGACTCACAGGTACCTCCCTCCAGGCGTTATCTCGGTTTAATGGGCCATCAAGGACCCACTTCACAACTCATCATCCCATTGTGAGATGCTCCACCCAGGGGGAGGAGCCAAGCATTCTCACCTGGATATAATCTGAGATTTGGGAAAGTACAAGCTGCCCTTACCTACCTAAACAACCGTGATGCACCAGGATGAGCTCATGTAGTCAATGAAAGGCAAAAACATCCATCTTCCAGTGGGGGATATTTCTGTCAGTGCAGACACACCACCCCTGAGATTTTTGGTGTTATCCACAGAGACACAATAAAACACCAAAACAGGAGAGCAGGTACTAGAAATCGTCTCTCTTACAAGTACTAAGAAATTAAAATCTCTTTTGAAATCTGTTTTCATTTAATATATTCCACTCCAACACAATCACTCAGATCTTGAAGAGGGACAAATATATATTTCACTGTTGTCCAGAGTATTGAAAAACCTTTTTGTCTCCACAGGTACTAACCACTTTTTTTTTTTCCGCCAAACAGCCTGATGGGTTAATTTCATCTTCCACAGCTGCTGTTTCTATTTCAGACCTGAAGGGGGGCTGTGTCCAATCACTTCTTTGTTGAGTCCAGCTTTAACACACCAGTCTAATGAAACATTTCACTTTTCCCCACAGACTTTGATATAGTTCTGCTCTTAGATCATCATGGTTATACTACTACTGCAATACTCACACACAAAAATACTGTTATATCTCTGCATCCATGATATTCTTACATTCCAGCTCCGTGGCTGTCATGCAGACTGGATTCCTAAACTGAATTATTTATGGAATTACTGCTGGACTTCTGTGTTTCTGTGATCCCTGCCTGTGTTATTTGGTTTAGCATGCACAGCAATTTAAATGTCTCATAGGAAGGTCTTTGCGTGGGGTAGTGCTCCACAGTCCTCGGGCCACAGTGTGGCTCTGCCAGCTGACAGTGGCACCTGGTTTCAAGCTGGGAATCTCTGCCCCCAGTGCAGCCTGAGAAGCCGAACTCACCCAGTGCCTCCTGGAACCAGCAGCTGTCAGAAACATGTTCATTGCAGAAGCAGTGAGAACATAATCACATCCAACATCTATTTAGCGTTTTCCTAAGTAACACTATGCTCGTATGAAGCTTGTAAAACTGTTATTATCTCTGAAATGGGAAAACCAAGGCATAATGCAGCCAGAACCCTAAAAAAAAAAACCATGAAATTTTTACCCAAATAGCTTGGTTTTCAGAGATAATATTCACACCTCCTACGGAATTTGTTTTTCAGATGCAGAAGTCAGAATGAGCTGCAGGTGCTCAACACCTCTGAAGATCAGGCCAGTCCTCATGGCTGACTAATTGGGAGGGGGAAGTGTTTGAGGTGGGGTGGTAGGTTGCATCTTGCTGAGGCTCATGATTTTCCCAATGTGGGCCAGGTACGCATGACATTTCAGTAACAGTCTGTTGAACGTATTGATGTTGTATTAATGTATCCCAGTGTTAATTTGTAGGATCACATTGCCTCTCAAAGCAAGATTTTATTTTCCTAAACGGTTCTGAATGCAAGCCTAGTTAAATCAGTTAACATACTGTTCTCTGTACACACAAGAGAGCTGAACATCCTTATTCTTTCCTAATTATGTAAAACCAGCATTCAGGAACTACAGAGCCACATGGTCCATGCAAAACTGATTAGAGAGTGCACACATCTTGCCAGTGATGAGGGAAACAGCAGCCTGATTTAATGCGGACTCATGACTCCCTGTGACTTGCTTGCATTTTCCTGGGGGCACTGACCCTCACCCCCTTCTTCTATGAGTGAGTGGTACCAACATTACATTACAGAGAAGGAGAATGCTTACATTGTTTAACAGCAAATAGCCAAGAAAACTGTGAGGCAATTCTGTTACCTCTGCTGCCTGGCAATGAGGGATCTCCACCAGACAGCCTGGTCCTAGGAGCAAGCAAGATAAGTGCAAGACTTTTCCGGTAGTATTTTCCAGTTTCTCATTTGGATCCCACCAAGTTTTGTGGCTTGGAGTGTATAAAGAAATTCAATATGCTGTGTTTAGCTTTTGATGGATTTGTTTTTTGTTTTGATAATTTGACTGTCAAGGTTTTCAATAGCATCAACAGCAGTAATTTAGCTTCTGTTACCTGTTGTGGGTGGCTTATGTAATGTTAAATTCTTTCTTTCTTGCAAAGCATCCAACTGCCAAGATCATAAGCATTATATAAATTAAATAACTAAATGAGAGGCTTTTCAAGGATTCAAAGAAAATTCAGGGCTTTAGTATTGCTCAGAAAAGAGCAGAATGACAGGTATAAAACTACTAGTGTATGATTGCCTTTCAAAGCAAATTCCATGCAAATACTACCTCCATCTAGAAGTGTGTAGGTGCCTCCACCAAGGTCATGGCCCTTTGTTGCTAAGTTTCATGTATATGAGAAGAAAAAGATAGCACCTCCTTTAAAAAGCTGACTCCCCTCCAGGAGACATTATAACCTCTGCTGTACACAAAGAAATCAAATGATTTGTCCAGCAACAGGAACCACCAGGGCTTGACCTCTTCTTCATGTGTCATTGTGTCTGCTTTTTCTCTCATGTGCTCTTCCTTCTTATGCATAACCTCTTCTTCCTTTACAAGGAAGAGGTTGTAAGGGGTTGTTTCCACTCTAAACAGAAATGAAACCTGAGCCCTTTTTCACTGCAGGACTGCCAGTAGTTTTGAATTTTTCTGAAGTTTTGAATTTTGAAACAGAAATTATGCCACTGTACATTTGACATTGCTGCCACGTTAAAAAGACACAGAATTAATGAAATTTGTGGTAATTTCAGTTCTAGGCTCTCTGAGGGCTTGTAAACTAACCGTAGTTTTTTCAATATAGCCCTGTTCTGCTGGCCACTCAAGGGTATCCAACATGTTTTAGTTGATGGCGCTGTTCCTTAACAGATCTTTACATGCTGGGACACGGTAGGATTTGGAGTGAGAAATGAAACTGTAAACAAATCCCACTGTTCCCAGATGGCATGGCTTAAGACTGTCATCTCCATCTTGTCAAATCTCATTTATTTACTTTAGTTTAATATACAGAAAATACATATTTAAGATTTTCACATTTATGGAAACAAGGGAAATCAAGTGTTTGGAAAAATTACACCACCCTTTATTAAACACATGAAAGATCAGTAGTAACTGTAAGAACAAATATGGGGTGAATTAACTCACTAGAAATGAAGAGGTAATTCAGTAAATGGGCACATGTAGTAGAGAAGAAACCCATCAATAAAAGGCAGCCAGATGTAAAACTTGATGTCCTGATTGCACTCTTTATGGACCTCACCTATTACCATGGTATAGAACAGGAAAAATAACTTTCCTGCAAAATTGTAAATCAGTTTTGTGCCATCAGATGAAATATTATGTGATATTCTGAATTAGTCTTTAAAGTGACCCCTCTCAGATATGCTCATATCAGGGGTAACAGTAGAGCTCTGTGTGAGATTATATAGATTCAAGGAAAATAAGTGATAATGACAATGATCGCTTCAATAAATCTGTGGTTAAATCATACACAGATATATGCCAGTCTAGATGTAGCCTGACAGTGAAATCGGTCATTGTGCAGGGTGCAAAGAACATATAGAATATAAAAAAAATTACTACCTTTACAAAATGCTGACAAATAAGAGGAGAAAAAGTATGGGCACAGCATATTTGTCACATAGGTCCTTTTTTGCTGTACCTTTAAATGGAGTGTTCGGAAATGTAACTGTAGCTTGTAAGGGAACTGAGCACAGAAAAGAAGTTCTTCATTTCTTGCTCACCTTGATTTAAGCAGTGTCAGGGTCAGTGCTCTTAGCAGTGCTGGAACACAAACACGCTGTTGAGGAGGGAGGAAAGCCCATTTCCCCCTCCAGTTTGCTTGGGGTATGGGGTTTATGTCACTGAGCACTGAAGTGGTGACAATAAGACAGCATCTGGTTTCAATTCATCTTCCCAGAGTGGCACTTTGTGAGCACTTTGGAAGTGTAACCCACTTTTGGCTCATGCCTGTTCCCCGTTTTTGCTGGCAGCTGCTTGTCTCCAAGGCAAGGCGGTGGGAATTGGCTGGGATTACTGGCTGCTAGTACTGACACCCGTGTGCTCACTCTGGTTAAGCTGAGGTGCTGCTGGCACTTAGAGATAGTTAGCAGCTATCCAGCTAGTTGAAACACTTGCAGCCCAGAAATAAAAAAAAATCTGTTCATGCTAAGAATGGAACTGCAACCAGCTTAGGAGGAAACTGTATTTCCACAGATATATCTCATCTAGCACTTCTTGAGCTATTTCAGCCTGTATGCAGTTCCTCATCCAGGGCAGCTCTGGAACTGAGGTGTAGCCATGGTATTACTGACCTGCAAGAGACTTCCTGGATCATTTGCTCTTATAGAAAACTGTTTTGACCCTTTCATGTACTTGAGAAGTTACATGCAGAAACAGGAGTAGTTCTGCTATCACTGGAATGTTGCTCCAGTACCTTTGTCATTAGAATCCTGTTGCTGATTTCCACTGATCTGTTCTTGTGCCAATCCTCAAAAGTTGTTCTCTATTATTTTTGTGTGTGTTTGTTTTAGAGGTTTTTTTCATTCCTTCAGGGCCCCCTGTGTTCTCTGCCATACTTATTTATAGACACCAATTACATGCCCTCTCTACTGTCATTTTCCTACCAAAAATAAATTAAGTCTTTCTGTCATATTGTCCTGATCCTGATACTCCTAAACATACCAACAGTGTTATGTGTCTGCAACTTTTTCTGGAGCTCAACTGGACAGAATTCGATACAGACTCCTAGAGTAGAGCCCTACCTTTTAGGGAAGTCTTGATATTTTCCTGTTTCCACTGCAAACACCACACATATTCAATTTTCACTCTTTGTTGACTGATTACCTCAGTGAACCATAATTATTTGTGTTCGTGTGATACATCCAAGACCCCGTCATTTCCCATTTCAGAGTCCAGAGGTACATGTAAGCTGCACAAGTAAGATTTCTGGCAGTGGATGAGGAGCCATCTTGTACTAAGAGCTGCACAAAAGGGGAAAAAACCCAACTAGTTTAACATCTATAAACCTCCTCATTACAAACTCTGCTTTCCCATACTTTGTAAATGGAAAATGAATAACAAAAAATCCTGGATTTTATTATTTTGTCTAGAATAAGTATTTTTCCTGTTAACATGATTTTATTTTTAGTTAGAGTCTTTCTCTGTGTTTATTTCTTAAGGCCAAACACAGTTTTATAAAATGACTGTGTCCTTGAAATTTGAGCCACAGTTAATATAATTTTTTCTTTGAATGGATTACTCAGACCTTATTCTGTATTGTATGAAAGCAGCTCAATGCTACAACTCATTCACATGTGCTTGTGTTTTTCACTCACAAAACTCATAAACAATTGCTAAATCGCTTCACTTCTGTGTGCAAAATCATAGTCAACAGCACTCAAGAGGAAAAGAGTGAATGAATAGGAAACTGATGAAGGCTCAAAAAATGTGTCTTTGAAGCATTCTGGCCAGCAGCAATGACTGATGCTGTGTTAACAACGTGCTGCCTGCAGGTTGAAGGAGGGGTTTCTTCTGCTCTGCCCAGCAGTGGTGCAGCAACACCTGGAGTGCTGAGTCCCAGCACTGGGCTTCCCAGGGCAAAGGAGAAATGGATACACTGGACAGCATCTCATAAAGGGACACAAAGATGATGATGGTGCAAAAGGCTGGGAGCTGAGTTTGGCCCAGAGGAGGCTCAGGGGGTATCTTATCTCTCTGGGTAAGTGCCTGGAGGGAGGGTACAAAGAAGATGGAGCCTGGCTCTTTTCTGTGGTGTTCCCAGGCAGGACAGAACCAGTGGGCACACACTGAAACACAGGAGGCTGTGTCTGCATATCAGAAACACTGACACTGTGAGCAGGACTGAGCCCTGGCACAGGGAGGTTTTGGGTCTCCATCCTTGAAGATATTCGTGGCCATGGTCTTGGGAAACTGGTTGTACGTGGTCCTGCTTGAGCATGGGGATTGGATGAGATGATCTGCAGTGCTTCCTTACAACCTCCATGACCCTGTGATTCAGAGATTCCATGATTTTGTGATACAGTTATTATGCAAAAACACCCTCTTGTTTGAAGAAAATATAGTAATCAAATTTGGGTTATGTGGAATACCTCCTTAAAGAAATGGCATCTATAACTAAAGATAAATATTTGAAGGAAGGCAACAGTTTATGAAGATGGTGATAGAATAAATACTTTGTGTACATCCTACACTACAACCCAGGACAGAAGGACATTAAAAGTTGTCTTTATACTTTTTTTTTTTTTCTTTTTGTAGGAATGTCTATAGAGAGATTGCATCAAACCCAAACTTTTTGTGCCCTGCTTATGCTAAGAAATACAGCATATTCCCTTCCTCATGAAAATCGTTGTCAATTTAAAATCTGTTTAAGTGATATATTGAATTTCTCCATTTGGGTAGTTGGATGGGTAGCAAGAAGATGGAGAGGGAGTGATGATTTAGAGATGCAAAGTACATGTTAAATATTTTTTTTTCTTGTTTTCATATTCTGAAAGGTGCTTGAAAGCTGTGGTATTAGCCATATGTGGAAACAGATACCTTTTGGAAACAGTTACAGATTATGGGAATATTATTTCATGTTTATAAGTTAGACTCCTAAGGGGAATACAGAAGTGGCAAATTTGCATGTTCATACCTGACTGATGAGAAAAGCATGTGTCTACTAAGTGCAGCTGTTGATACAGAAGATAAATGCAATGCAAAGGATTTGAGAGCCTAAGTAGAGAGAAATTGAAGATATTAGTCAGAGACTCTCTCTGTTTTAAGTTGGTTCAACTACTCTAGTAAAAAACTGTAGCTAAAATTACCCTCAAGTAAGAGAATAGCAGAGAAATTCTAAAACTTGTGTAACAATAGTCACAAGTTTATGTAAACCAAAAGAATTGCTGCAAGCACACCATGAATAAGCTGTGGTTTGGGAATTGAATTGGAAAAGCTGAAATCCAGTAACCAGTGAAATTCTGCTGTTGTGAAAATGTGTGCAACCAAGAAAAAAAAATCTGCTGGTCCTCCTCTTGCAGTGTTGATGGTGGAGATCCCTCTTTTTCCACTCTTCTATCCCAGGTACTGTCAACTGCCAGCTTCTCTTAGGAAAACATATTTGCAACACTTTGTTAGAATTCTTGAATTACTGATGATTGTTTGTTTATAACATATTAATCAAAATTCAGACTGTATTGTGATAGTAACAGTTTTGATAGACATCCTTCATGTATATAAGAAGCTCAATTTTGTCCAAAGGGAAAAAAATTAAAATAAAAACAAAAACGAGACCTTTAATTACTTTGGATCATTTTAGAAGACAGCTAAATGTCACTACCACAGGAGCAGTAGGAGTGACTTTCTTAGCTGTCCAGTAGTGGAGCTGTTATGAGAAACCCAAATGCTGTGGGCTCTTCTTATTGCAACAGCTCTGCCAGGCTGTTCTGTTGCATGAAAACAAAGCTCTGCAGGGGGCAGGAATGCTTTTACATCTCAACACCATAGCAGCTTTTAGCTAGCATATCTTATTTTAAAGGAATTTAAAAGCTTGTCTCTCTCCTTATCTTTAGAGCTGCAGAATTTTAAACTAGTACTCAAGCTACATCAAAAGTGATGACCGGTGACTATAATTCATAGCAAGAATATGTCAGCCCACACCAATTATGTAAGTACTTTTCATGCAAACATATATTTCATGCTCTGCTTCTAGTTAAAAGGGACATTTGTACAGAAAGAGATCTTTGATCATCAGCTTTTGCTCTTCATATTTCCGTAACCACTCACAAATTTATGTGAAGATGAAACTTAAGTAAAAAAGAAGGCAGGGATCAGAAAGCATCAAAACATACATATGCACAATATTTCCTGGGGGTGGGTGTCACAAGCTGCTGAAAATTAAATTCTTGCTTGATAGAAGATCTGTGGTCTTCAAGGAGGTGTTGTCCCTTAGCTTGATTGTCTTGCAAAAAGAAATGTTTTCATTTAACAACCTACATTTATTTTCATCATCAGTCTAAGGACTCACTTCTTTCTTTCTTTCTTTCTTTCTTTCTTTCTTTCTTTCTTTCTTTCTTTCTTTCTTTCTTTCTTTCTTTCTTTCTTTCTTTCTTTCTTTCTTTCTTTCTTTCCTCTCTCTCTCTCTTTCTCTCTCTCTCTTTCTCTCTCTCTCTTTCTCTTTAATTATAAATGTAATATAATTCTAATTTCCTTTACAAAATGCAGAAGATATTCTTGCAACCCCAAGAGTGCATGGCTGGTCAAAAAAAGGCCACAGAAGATGCTTCATTTAAAAAACGACTTGGAAGAAAACCGGCTTGATTACATTACAGATCTGCATAACAGGGCCTAAAAGAGGGAAACACCTTCTCCAGAGGAAATAGATATATGCATAGATGAGATAGTATTCCTTTGAGGAGTGTTCTATATATCTCACAGGAAGAGAGTATATTGTGTAATATTTTTATTTCAAGCTTTACACTTTGTTTTATGAAGCACATTGAATCATTATTCCTCGGGGGAAAGTTTGCTTTAGCTCCTCACTCATGGCAATTCAATGAAATCACTTTGAGCAAAAGGTGAACATTTGTAGCAATGCAGAAGAACTTATGTGACTCTTCTCTATGATGGCATTTACACCTCCCAAATCCTTCTTGTTACGCCTGTTGCTGGCATGTAAAATGAAGCTCCACCCGCTGCAGCTGGATTCATATCTAACTTTCTGGAACAGACTGGATTTCCAGAAATATGACTGACAAATGAAGCA
Source organism: Sterrhoptilus dennistouni (assembly GCA_013397095.1). Classification (NCBI taxonomy): domain Eukaryota; kingdom Metazoa; phylum Chordata; class Aves; order Passeriformes; family Zosteropidae; genus Sterrhoptilus; species Sterrhoptilus dennistouni. The sequence continues at coordinate 1,165,307 of VWZU01019327.1, read as the reverse complement.
TAAACTACGTTCTATTACTCATCCGGCACTATAATGGGAGTATTTAAAGTTCTTTCTTGGCCCATGTCTGCTTGGATCACTCAGATGAATAAATGGCTCTGTCAAGACATACCTGACTGAGAAAGACAGCAATAGTGTAAAACTACATGAACACAGGAATGCAGCTGGACACAACCCCTTATGAACTCTGTAAGTTGCATTACTAGGATGATCTTATAAATAAATGTAACATGACTATGCTTTTAACCTAGGTAGAATCCCAAACCAGTCGTAATAAATTATCTAGAGATGGCTACTTCCAGGAGGGCTGAAATTCTTACATCAGCCATAGTTAGGCAAAGGAAAGCAGTTAAACTATGGTGTGAAGGTGTTCTTGAAACTTGAGGACAGAGATGTGTGAGATGGAAACAGTCAAATTTGTTTTGGGAGAAGCAGTCTGTGTGCGATGGAGACCTGAGTGTCTAGGGAACTGCAGAAGGGCAAATTGCAGTAATCCAAATGGGAACTGACTGAGAGGGCCCTGAGCATTTCTGTTTTCATATGGTGGAAAACAGCCAGAACTTGATCAGGAAAGGAAAAGAACAAGGTTAGGAAATGGATGTATTTCTGGCAGAATGAGAGAGGTGTTTAGTCAGGAATGAGGTGATATTGTCAACACAGTGGAAAGATTATCTACAGGAGAGTGACAGGTGGCAAAACAGAGGTTGGTTTCATGGCCATTAAGCTCAGAGATTTTGGGGGCAGGCTGATATATTGATTCAAGTCCAAAAAAAGGAGCTCCAGGTTAAATGAGCTGATCTGTGAGTACTCAACAGAGGAGTATAGAAAATTATATTAACAAATATGAAAAGACTCTTTTGTGTCTGTTTTCTGTGTTACAAATAACCTGGGAGAATGCCCTAAGCCCTTACAGCAGCAAAGCCCTGGCCTGCCTCTTGCAAAAAGTTTGTGTAAAACTGAAGTTTTGTTTCACCTGCACATGGCATGGTTGGGAGTCCTCTCCTTGTTGAACAATATAATATACCATCATTTTGATCAAAACAAATGCATTTCATATTTCTGGAATGGGCGAAATCCTTTGCAGATAAGTGAACAAAAATAAAGGCTGTGCAATGTTAATCTGTTTTACAAAAAGTGTTTACAATCTCAAGAAAGTAAGAAAAGAACATCCTGTTTTACAACAACTTCCAAGCACACTCCTGGTAACAGACTGTGAGCCCAGACACCATATTAATATTGAAAGAGGTGATGACTTTAGCTTATTCAATATCAAAGGCTAACTGTAATAAAATACCACTTTCATTCTTTATTGGTTTCACTTGTATCCATCTTTCAATTAGAAAGACACTGATGAAAATGCACAAAATGTTCTCTAAGCTCCTACGCTTTTATGATAATGCAGGTATATGCCTAGATGTGTAGATCTGCTACTGAATTTGACCTTATTTAAAATAAAGCAGAGAATTTAAAATTGTCACATATTTACTGTGTCTCTCAAACAGCTATTCCCTACCTCCAAGCATTTGCATAGTCACCACGTGTCTACATCTATACCCAAATAGCAGTGGGAAATTTTTAGAATTTATAGCGCTCCTACAAAACACTTCAACTTTGGTGAACTTGGCTTGTTATAAGTATAAAAAGAATCCCTCAAAAGCCACTAAACCCATTTTTAACAGCTCTGTTTAGATTCCTGAGTGCTTTACCAAAGGACTCAGTTCATCTGGAGTGTGGCACAGCATTGTGCCCACAAAAAGGCAAAGACCTGGTCATAAATACCACCCAAGGCATGAATCAACAATGAATAAACAACTCTCCCATCTACCTGCCAGTGAGCCATGTTCACACTTGTAGGGTCGAGGACTGTCCTTGACCCAAGCAGACACATGGCATGACCCACTATGCAGTGGGATGTTAATTGGGATCCAGTGCATTGTGAGCTAGGGAGATGCACAAAACCCTGCTGCCCCTCGGATGGGACCAGCAGTCTGCCCAGAAGAATTCCCCTCCGGAAGATACTGGACTCTGTATAAGTGCTGGCTGTCCTCTGCACTGACCTTCATACACCCTGGGAGTGCAAATTCTGAAGGGTATAAAGCAATTAAAATGTGATGTCTGCTGCTTATGGAATGAGAGGAAGGAAACTCATCAGGTTACAAAGAGCCCAAAAAAAGACACACATCTGCTCGTGTCACTGTCAGCTCTCGGGATGAGCAGCTGGAGAATTCCCAGCTCATAGTTCAGATTGCCAACACAGGGGGACCAGCCCATGGGAATTCATGCAATAGAAAGCTGAAGGAGAAGCCTGCATTACTATAGGGAAAAATCTAATTGTATTTATGTTCATGACTTTTACAATCATTCAAATAGCTGATAAAACAAAAAGAGGTCTCATGGATGCTTCTTGAGTGACAACAAAGACATCAAAGGAGTTAGATCAGGAGTCAGTTTAGCCCAGAATATTACCATCTGATGATCGAAAAGAGAATGGTCCTAAAATGAACTTTGAATAATGGCATTTATGGGAAAAAAAGAAAAGGACACATCTTATTTGGATGTATAATGAAGGTATGATTAAGAAGGAAAATTATATATAATTGAGGACCAAAGAGAAAGTAATCTACATTATTGTAATGTGAATTATAATTGGCATAAAGATACAAAACAGGGGCATGCAACGTGCATTCTGCAGATTATTTTCAAAATAGAATGTGCTATAAATTAACAACTGTTAAGTGTAGGTGTCCCAACCTTAGAAAGGCTTAGGAACACTGTTTAATTTTTTTTCTTAAAAATCATAGAATCATTGAATCACAGAATAGTTACAGCTGGAATGGACCTCTGGAGATGATCTCTAGTCCAACCCCCTGCCAAGGCAGGGTCTCCTGGAGAAGCTACACAGGTGGGTTAGGTGGGCTCTGAATGTCTCCAGAGAGACTCCATGACCTCCCTGGGCAGCTGTCTCAATGCTCTGCCACCCTCAGTGGAGAGAAGTTCTTCCTCATGTTGATGTGGAATTTCTTGTGGTTTAGTTTGTGACTATTACTTTTTGAAGTGTGCAAAAATGTTCTGGTTTGTTGAAATTAAAACCTTTAGAAATATGTATCTGGTATGAAAAAAAATTATAGTTTGAGAATAGAATTTCCTCTGAAAACAGCTGATATCCTGATAATATCCAGTGGATGTTTCAAGTGGGTTTATCAGAGACCTCTATTCAATCTTCCACTCTTGCATTGAAATCTCCTTTCTTTTTCCACTGCTGTTCATGAAAACTCTTCTTTTCATATTTATGAGGAAAAATAATTCTGATGCCTTCTAATTTTCACAAAACACAGAATTTTTGTGTTTCCACACGAACTTAAAATATCTGGAAGCAACATTAATTTGTTACTAGCGACCGATGAACAACATAAAAAAAAGAGGCCATTAGAAGCTGGGTGTCTCTTCCTAATTAAAAAACACCAAAAAATTTTAAGATGGATGTGTTCACTTCTTACAAGTTGAAAGCAGTTCTTGTTGTTTGCAGCATAACTGCTGATAACAACAAAGGAAACCTCACTGTTATCTCAGAAATGATTTCCAAGAAGGACACAGCTTTTTCCCCTGTACTTTACAATGTCTTCCATATACTCATAAATTACTCAGATTAGGACTGTGAAAGTGCTTGGTCTTCAGTTGTTAGCCATTTCTAAGTTTTTATTAGGGTATTAAATAAACTATGAAAGTGGTTTAGGGGGAGAAAACTATCCACAACATGATGTTAACATGTAGTTAAGTCTACATTATAGGTGTGAGTTAAAAACCCAAGTGTCTTCAGGTCTTGTGTAGGAAATGAAGAAGGGGGTGTAGGTACCCTACTGTACCTATAAAACTGGTGGATTTCAGGGTTTTGCTTTCAGATGACACAAATGAACCTGCAGAGTTAGTCATACTTCTGAGCAAGACAACTTGGAGAGAGACAGATAGTGGCCACTGCTAAGCAGAAGTGTTGAAGCCTCAGGGGAGCTGGTGAAAGCTGTGTTTATTGATGTACCCTAGTCCTGATGCTCCTGTGCTGCACCATCCCATACACAGGTCTCTGTTTCTGCTCTTCAGCTCCTTGGAGCCCCCCCCTGCCTCCATGGTGCAAAACCAGGGAGTTTTAGTCCCCCCTCCTGCACACAAATTCTGTGCACACGCCAAGCAGGACCAAGCCCCTCTTTGAACACCCTCTGGTTTGAGATGATTGCCAGCAGCTTTTTCTAGATAATTGTTTTCCAATCAGTTTTGATGCTTATTGTGGTTTAATTGAAGTTTCCCAAGCTTGGTTACAAAAGTACCATTTGATAGAGTCAAAAGGGCAGTGTAAATCAAAATGTAAATCCTGTCTGTTTTTCTTCCGATCACAAAACCTGTCCTACAACCATGGAAGAGAAGTTGGTTTGTAATCTGTTCCTCACAAACCCATATTGATTGTTGTTTATCTCCTTGCTATTTCCTCCCCGTTTATAAGCAAATTGATTGATGAATTGTGTCACCATATATCTGGAATTGACATTAATTTGATTTGTCTGTGAAACCTTTTACTCCTCTTTTTCTTCTTGGTTTAGAACTGAGTCCTAGGTTTTTTTCTTTTCTATGGACATGTAGTACCTGATCTGCTCTCCTATGGATTTCTGGAAACAGAATGAATTACAGTAAGGGTATCACAGACTCAACCAACCTTCCAGCTCAGCTTTTAAATGTCAAGAGAACATTCAGTATGAACTCAATTCTTTCAAAAGAAATTTAGTACTTGTGTAGTTTTCATTCCTCAGTTCATCTGATTGGACCATAATCCATATACAGCTAAATAGACTAATTTTGAATATCTTTCTTTTTCCTACTTCTTTGGTGAACTGCCCTCCTCTCTTGCCCTACAAACTCTACAACCAAAAAGAAAGTGCTAAGGAGATTTTATGATGCTGTTCAGTACAGCATCATTTTAACCTTAACAATAGAGGGGAGCTACTGCCACAATGCAATGTCTTCATCCTGTAAAAGATCTTAAGCAATTGGATTCTTTTATCGAAAGCAATTTGACCCTCCACTGTCGTATTTCTGAGTAAATAACTTCCATGAAGCAAAAGAGTCAATGGGGTTGAAGTAACACTTTCCCACGAGCGTGCAAAATGGCACTTCTCTGTCACATGCTGCTGAAGAATAAAAAGACACCCACAGGTTCTCTGCATACAAAGTTAAAATACAATATTGAACTGCTGGGAGAAATTGTGCCTTTTCAAGTACACGCTGCCACTTCAGCAGTGTTTGATGAAAAGTCATTACTAACCTTTATTACTCATTACTAACCTGGGCTACTGAACACTTGCCACTAAGGTTGCATTAATATCTGAGCAATGGTAGAATGTAAAAAATCAAGGAGTCACAACTATGAAATGGAAAAGCTAGCCAAAATGGTAGTCATCAGCAAAATCAATAGAATATTTCAGAAATGTATGAAAAATACTGTGTTTAGTGCAATGCTGCGAGTAGTAATTTTATGCCACTATCTTACAGCCAAATTAATCCTTACACCAAAGTAATTTCCACCTGTGCTTTTAGCTTCTGGCTTGACCTTTCCTTTGACAAGGTGCTTTGTTTGTCAAGAGAGAGATGGGATAGAGGAATCAAATTTGTTATAACAGGAAAAGTCAGCATTTTTCTTGATGGAGGATTGATCTATACAGAGATGTCCACATTGTAGGCCAATAACCTGACCTCACTGTATATGTCTCCTATTAGAGTCAGTGAAAAAATGGGGAAAAAATGAGCAATTCTCCTGCAGGGTTCAGGCAATGCATTTCAGATCCCCTACATTTGGATAGGAGGGATGAGACCTGCAGCATGCTTGTCACTCTCCATAGACCACAAAAGAGTCCAGCCAGATAGCTCAGAGGTAAATGCTCACAGGGCAGATATTTCAGATATTAAGGGGAATAAACACTTCAGTGAGTCTGACAATCGTCTTCTGACTGCTTATGAACAAGAAAGAAATATTTCTGAAAAAGCATCTGGAATAGGTTCTAAGCTCTAGAATGCCCAAAGTAAATCATACAGCTGAAAAGGTGGCTTGTTTTGTTCTTCACTAACATTTCCTTGCTTGTTGACCTTGGATAGCTCACCATTTGTTATTCAGACCAAATCACAGAGAGCTTTCCCTGGTCAGTTCACATTAAGCATGATGGTCTGTTTGAGACAACTCAGCTCCCCCAGGCTGCATAAGGTGCTTTTTCTGTTGTTCTGCCACAAGTGCTTCCCGACTCCTGGCTCAGGGAGGTGTGGGGAGGGTGCAGCCTCAGCAAAGTGCCTGTGGCCCTTCCCACACAGGGAGGCAGCCCAGAGACAGTAAGGCCAGAGCCAACAGTGGCAGGACAGAGAGAGCAGTCCTTGCCAGCCCCTGGGTGACATTTGAGCATGGAGATCAAGTCCTTGAGGTGAGGAGTCAGAAATTCAGGTGTGTTCCTCCCAGCAGGAAAGTTATCTGCTATTCTCTCCTTGCTGCCCCATCAAAATGAAGGTTGTTTTCCTTTCTGTCCAAATGTTTGAAGTTACTCTATTTCCTGGGGAAACTTTCGGGTTTTCCATTTCTGTCCATTAATCTCCTTTCACATTTTGTGGCCGTAGCCCTAGAGATGAAGAAGAAGCTAGGTGCCTCTAACAGGTCTAGATTTTGGTTAAAAGTAACAGTAAATCCACATAATAAATTAAGGGTTTATATACTGAACCTGTCACTGGCTAGAATCCTACAAGCTACATCCATGTTTCCCCCTGGATCTGAACCAGAAAAGCTGGCCCTGTGGTTTACTTCCCTGTTTCTGGGGTCAAGACCAGTAAAGTATGCATTTATGAAATAGAGTTAACTGCTCTCCTCAAGTTCTAACCACATTTTTTACCTGTTTTAAATAGGGAAAGATTATTACTCCATTTCTATCTAGCTGAAGACACTCAGGGGATCCAATGCACTGCAGTAGCTCTTGCAGCTTCAGATAGCCATGGAAACAGGAGGCTGGGAGCAGGCTAGGAATGTGCTAGGGTAACAACCCAGGTTCTCTGATTTCTCTTTCTGTGCTTATTTTCTTACTTAGTGGATTCAGAAACAGATTCTGGCTGGATCTTAGTGCTTTAAGAATTGTGCATTTTTGAAGAGAGAAAAAAGTGCTAAAAATATACATGTAAAATCTGTGCTCCGTCTAATGAAAAAGATGATAGCAATCTCCTTTACTACTAATAAGAAAGATCCCAAATTCTCATTTTTATGTGAATTGTTGACGTTTGGACGATTTGATTATGTTTCGAGATTACAGTAAGATAAAGAGTTCATTGGAAAATACCGTTGGTATTATCTAGGGTATATCTACATGTCTCACTACAAGCTCCATCTGCCCTTTATAGGAACAACATCCAGCTATGTTTTTATACATGCAACATCCTCCACAACAGCATTCTGATTTTCAGCGATGAATTTTTCTTTTTCTTATGTTTATTTTTAGTATTTTAACTTTTTTTTGCAGAGTCAGCATTGACTTAGCTTTTAACAACTTACTGATTTTTTTCCCAATAATGCTTGTCATATAGAATCACATATGTACTTAAAATGAGTGACATTAAAAGTCTTATAAATTCTTGTCTATAAAAATTATTTTTTAAAATGGTCTTGAGAATTTTGTATCATGATAAAAACAGGCTATATAGATTGTAACTGTAAGTCCTGGAAATTTGACTAATAGGAAAAGTAGGTATAAGTTCACTTCAGCATTTTACAAACTCCAGAACCAGTATAAATGTATTTTCTGGTCCGAGATGTAAAATGACTCAAAGCCAGATATTTTTAATGAGGCTCTGGTCCTACAGTAATAGCTTTGGCTCCTTCTGCTTTTCACCGTTTTTATAATGTAGTTTAAGCCTGTTTACACCTGAGGTTTAAAAGGCATCTACAGAGGGAGAAATGGGAAAAGTGTTGCAAGAACAGGCACCTCAGTAAACCTAAATATTTTAGAGGTGGAAGCCCCCATATGACAAGGAACATTTGGTGATACAGAATGGGTCTGCCTTTGTTTGCTTCCCAGGGATGCAAAGGACATAGAAAAAGGACAGGCTTGTGCACATTTCCCCCTGAGACACACACTGATAGAAAGCTACTAAATTAGTCCTAGCCCAAAACATAAGGAGGAAGTGAGCCTTATTCTGTGCTTAAAGCTCTGCTGATATTTTTCCAGGGCTGAGAACATGAAGCTTTTTTTTTCAGTTTACTCAGAAACTTCTGAGAAGTTGCAAATATTGGCTGATATTTCTTGAATATATCTTGGGTATATTTCCATGCTATGGAAATTTGTTCTTGAAGGGAGTGCAAATCCTCTATGGATTAGCTATGGAGATAAAATGGTGGGGAGGTTTTGAACTAGCTGTCCATTGTTTCTGAAGTATTCATCTCCTTCAGTGCCTAGGCCAATTCTTCTGCCATGGCTGCATATATAAATCTCCACTGTCATTGGAGCTAGACTGGTATATAAAAGCAGCAAGTGAGAAGAGAAAATAAAGCCTGTCCACTGGAGCTGAATTTGAGTCTTTTTCTTTCTCCTTCTTCAGTATTTGTAATCTCAATTCTTAAATTCAGTGTAACAGAGCACACTACAGAAGGGTCAAGATATTTTATAGTTTTCAAATGATAAGTAATGAAATAGAGAAAATTACACCTAGAAAAGAGACTCTCAAGCTGGAACAGGCAGGTCTTTCTCTTTCCAGTAGTCATCTTATTTCATGACTTGGACATCAATTTATATAATTCATAGCAGCATTTTAGTGTAGATTGTAAGATCATTTAAAAAAAAAAGTAAAACGTATAGGAAACTGTAAAAATAGAAGCATTTTCCCAACATAAAAAGGAGAGACCTTGTGAGATTCTCTCTGCATGTAGCTGTCACTATGCTGAGTTCTTGTCCATGGAGTGGAGCCAGGGCTGGTGATGCTGGGAGGCCTTGAGGAAAGCACGACAGAGGAAAAAGGCCACGCACTCCCCGTGACTCAGCTTGTCTTCCTGCTCGAAATGTCCTCTTGCTACAGTCACACTGTTTAATTTTTCATTACTCATAACAAGACACATCTGAGATTTCCAAGAGAAATTAAAAAAAAGAGAGATTTTCAAATTAAAAAACCATATAAACTTAAAAAATATTAGGAGTAGCAGCAGTCTATTAATAATGCAGAAAATGAATGATTATTTTAGAGAAGAATTCCAGATCTTTCTGAGAGAGTAAATGTTACACATTGTATATCTTTATTCCTCCAGCCATAAGATCAGGACAATTTCATAGCACTTCAGACAATAAATATTAGTCTTTTCCTCAGGAAATATTGAGTAGCACTCTGAAAACAAAAAAGGCAGTTAAAAAAATAGTCACATAACCTAAGCAACCTGTGCTTAACTTCTCCATCTTGTCTCTGGAGGTTTTGTCACAACCAGTCTTTGCCTTATCAGCACCTTTCCTGCTTAGATTAGGAGATTTTTGGCGAGTTCTTCTTGTCATTCTCACCTGGTCACATCAGGCTGTGTAGAGCCAAGGTGCACTGACCCTAAGCAAAGTGGACATTGTCCAGATGGTGGCAGAACACCCTGCTGAGACTCCAGCACAGGGGCTTTTCCTATCCCAGAGCCCACACAGCAGCTGCAGCAGAGCAGTGGGCTCAGTGCTAGGCTGTGGTTTTCTCAAGTGAGGTTGTCCTGAGGAGTACAGGAGCTGACATGTCGAGGCAAATATTGTTTGTCATGAGTTGAGGAGTACCAGAAATGCATTACAGAGTTTATGCACTAGTTAAATATGAAAGAGGCTATGTACAGACCTGGCAAGATGTGCAAAAACTATAGCATTTGGTAACAGATGGCCACTTGAAAGCTTTATAAAACCTCCCCAAGCTTTGAGAAGAGAACTTGAAATGCACTTTGTTTGGATGGCAAAAAAGTCATGATCCCTACAGGTTAGGGCTTCGGTTTCTGGGAAGAGGCTGTCACCTACTTGTACCAACTAGAACACAGCACTGAATTGTACTAAACTTAATGTGTCCTATACCTTGTGTCATCTTTCTTGAGTCCATCTGGATCCTTTGAATCTGTCCTCTCCCATGTCTACTACAATTTAACTCTAGTCTCCAGGGAATTGTTTAATGTTCCCTGCAGGTCCCATGGTGGGGCATCCCTCTGCACTTTCTGTCTGCATCATACTCTCCAGAAATGTTCCTGCAGATGAAGAATTGCCTTGGTTGTATGAATGGGCAGAAAGAGAGGTCAGAGCATATGACCCAGAAGTGTGATTCTCTGTCCCAGATCTGACCTGTCTTCCTGGCGTCCAGTTTGGGATTTTCCACCTCCAATCCAAGCACAGTATGTTTTGGGAGAAAAATTTTTACCTCTCTTCCTAACTCCTCTTCATTCCTGTTCTCTCTCTTCCTTTTGACAATTTCATTATCCTGCCTGCCAATTATTTTTGTTACTTGGTTGTTACCTGAAATGCCTCTCAGTTCTCACATCAAGACCATGCAAGACTCTTCCACACAGTTTGTCAAAGATACAGCCTTTCTTATCCATCCATGCAACTGAAATTCTTGTCCTGGGTCTAAGCTGTCACCTCACATCTCAAGCTAAAGCAGCCTTTCTAACTCTCATCCATTCAGAATAGTTTTAAGTCCAATTTTCCCAACCTGCCACATTAACAATAGCAGCCTTGCCTTTGTAAATCCTCATTAGCCCTCCAGAGTACCAACATCTGCTTTCTTATCGGGGTCTCCTTCTGTGATCTTTCACTTCCCATCTTCTATACAAGTAAACACTCTTCTTGGGCCTGAATACCAACCTCTCACCAGCTTTCACATTTTATAAAGCAATTCTTTTAATTTTTTTTCCTATTCTAGTGCTTGGAAAAGTGTACCCTGCAAAAGTACTTTATTATTTCCCTTCAGATCCTACTTCAAAATCTTCCTTGGCTGCAAAACCTACAAAAATTGTTAAGTACACTGCTCCTGTGATTGTACCACTGCAATGCTGATTAATAGTATCTCCTAAAGTCCTTCTGCACCTCTATGGACCTGCATTAATTTGGTCTCTCAAATTCTAGATCCAATGGGTTAGGAATTAGGGCTTTATTCTGTTTGTCTGGTATTGCAATGTGTGCTCAGAAAGTAATTGACCCTTATGTCAGCATCTTATCGATGCAATTCCAAAAAGGGCACTTTCACCTATCCCCCATCTTCAGGGTTTTTGTTGAAATTAATAGCTGAGTGAGACAACTACTAAAGCAAGAATTGAAAGTGGAGTTCTATAGTTCTATAGCTGCCTCATATTGTGTTAAAGAACAAAAGACATGTTATTCAATTAATTTTCCTACTGTCAAGTAAGATAGGTACACCTAGGCCAGCACTAGAAGTTAATCCTCCAATCAGACCTAAAATCTTTCAACAATACCACTTACCCAAATGAGGATATTTTACAATATAGTGCGGAACTATTGTGCCTTTATTTCTGTTCAATATCAAGTTTGGTTCTCTGTTTCTGCAAAATTAAGCCAACAGCAACTTTTCTTGTCTCCTTCAATTGGCAAAACAATTCATTTTATTGTGGTTTCTGCAAAGGGTTTTAAATACATTTCAAAGTGGTCTTTGTTCTCACTAGAAACAATAGGGTTTTTTTCAGTCTTGCTTTATAGGTTGCATTCTGCAGTTCTCTAGTCTTTATTGTTTCTTTATTCTCTGCTATTTTGCTCTTTTACTAAATTTATTGTTCAGAGCAGAACTCAGTGGTTCATTACTGACCTAATCAGTATCAAGTAAATAAGTAAATGAAAACAACTACTTCCTGTAATAACTTATATATTAATACATCTGGGAATGTCATTAGCCATTTTCAAGGCAGGATCATCTTGCTAATTTATATTCAGCTCATGATATACAATGCCCCCAGGACCTTTTCTGGCAGAGTTGCTGCTTCACCAGTTATTCCTCATTTCGTATTTGTGTGTTTGATTTCTCCTTGCTAAGTGTATCACTTTGCACTTGTCTTTATTGAATTTCATCTTATTGATTTCAGGTCCTTCAATTTATCAAGATCATTTTGAATTCTGATCCTGTCCTTTGAAGTGCCCACAACCCTTGCTAGCTTGGTAGCACGCTCAGCTTTTTATAAGAATACAGTGTACTTTATCACCCAGATCATCACTGAAAATATTTCATAGACTCATATTTAGGACTGACCCCACTGAAAATGCCCTCCCATACTGACCGTGAAACATCCACGCTTTCAGAAGGGTTTTTCAATTAGTCTTGCATCCATTTTAAACCACTATTTTCTTGACCCTATTTTCCAATATTCCTATGAAAATATTACCTGGGATGGCCAAGGAAAAAATAACTGGCAATGTCCATTTGCACGTGAAGCAAAATTTCAGAAAAAACCCAGAACTTCCCAATTTAACTGCAATGAATTAGAAAAATAGAATAAAAGAAAAGGTCAAGAAATAATCAGAAGCTGTACTCTGTTGCAGCCTGTTGGGAAGATTGAAAGAATAATTAAGCTATCAGACAGATGAGCTGACACGAGTATTAAAAATTTAAAGAAGTTATAGTGAAATTAATGCATTTCTGAGATTCCATGCAAAATCCAGCTTTGTGGAAGGCATAACAAAAAATGTCAAGCTTCTTGATTAGATGTAAAATAGAAAGAATACAGGCATTAAACTAAGTGAGCTTTAAGATTTACAAGTAAATATTTTGTCATTAAAAGTAAGCACTTCTGAAAATATACATAGTCACATTACATTGCTTGAGCTTTTAAAGGGAGATGAAGAGTTAAGTAAAGGTAAGTAGAAGGAAACTCCTTGACAGGTGGTGGAGCCACAGAAATAGCCACAAGAAAACTCTCAAGCAGATTCAAAGAAAGTAGTCCTGTCAGGGCGTGGTAGGTCACCCAGAGCATCTCCTGCCTCAGGGCAGGATCTCCATCAGAACCTGCTCTGAGAGATGTTAGTCTGACCTCTTCCCAAAACCCTCCTATGCTGGGGTCTCTTTGGGATCTGCCAGCAATCAACTGCTCTGCTTCACCAGCTCTAATGTTGTAGAGTCTTTCTTGAGGAACAAAAACCCCTTTCCTTTCTGTAATTTCAGCCCACTACTTTCAGTCCCAGTCCCAGCAGACAAGAAGAGCAAATTGGGCTGGATTCAGCTGCCAGCCCCTACGGTAGCTGTCAGCACTGTGCCTGTCACGAGCACACTGACAGGAGGAGTGCTGAGCATGCAGTGGGGATAAAACACATCATCACAGGGCACAAAGCTCTGCAGATTGGTGAAAAACACTGCAGAAGCTCCTATTCTGGATGACCTCAGACCTAAAAACTGAAGTAAATTTGATGACATGGGAACAAAATCTCCTTTATTCTGGTCAAAATTAGAGACACTACAGTCTACAGGGGTAGAGAGCTTTTTTCATGTGGGACATTAAGCCGTGGTGAAATCTCATTTTTTCAATGTCTTAGCATTGATCCTTCCTCCTGTTATTTCACCATGGCAACATTTTGGTCCCATTACTGAGTGTACAATTAAGATTTCAGATTTCTAATTTCAGACTGCAGATGTACTGATGGATATGAAGCACCCACGCCTGAGATGTACTATGTGTGCTACACGGGCAGATCCTCTGCAGCAGAAATATATGCTTGCTTTTTCACCCATTACACTGCCTTAATAATGTTTTCCTCAAACCATGCATCAGTCAGAAGAGAAGTGGAAGGCAATGAGGAAATGAGAGAGTGGGGATAGCAGCAGAGAGGCAGCCAGGGCAGGAGGAAAGATGTGCATAAGGGCAGGGGTAAATTAGATTGGTGAACAAGGACAGGAGAGTGGTAGTGGGTCCTGAGAGTGCAGAGCAGAGATGGAGAAAGTCAAAAAAGTGGGACATGAGATGGAGTCTACTGGGAACTCAGCAGGATGGAAAGAGATGATATGGGCAAGGTAAGAAAAGCCTCCATGAAAGTGCTAGAGAAAAGGTGGCATGAGATAAGAAGCATGATTAGGGTAGAAGAGAAACAGAGGGAGCAAATATTTTGGGTGGAGGGAGGCTATCAGGTAATGGAACAGGTAAGGAGGTAAAGAGTGACAGCTTTCTACTCCCAGCTGTAAGCAGAAATTAAATGTTACCAACATCTGAGTAGCCAGAATGTGCTTAGGCGTCTGCCTTTTCAACCTGAGATAACTGGAGATGATTGTGGAAGGCTTCCTCAAATATTACTACACTTCTGAAATATAACTTTTTGCAATTTAAAAATCAGCTGCATCTTGAGGGACAAGCATTGTATCTAAGGTTGGTAAGATACGAGCTTGGCAATAAGCCTGTTTGCAGAGAAAGCATTTCCTGTCTGCTTGAATTCTCCTTTATCTTAAAAAAAATAAAAGTAAAATGTAATAAAATGCATCAGAATGCACGACACCTAATCACATAGCCTCTTATTTGTATTCAGCAACCAAATCCTTCTGAGGGAGCAGTTATTAAGTGCACAGAATCCCATAATGCTCTTTAAATACCATGAGCAGGAGAAGCAAAGCACAGGGGAAGTGAAACTGCTGTCTCATGGCTCTGTTGTTTTATCAAGCCAATGCCCAGTGCACACTGTGGTTGTGGTGTTTGAACTGTGCCTGCTGATCCTTGGTGTTCATGGGGAAGACAAGCAGGCACCAGTCAGTTCTAGGGGAAGTCTGGTTTGTCAATAGTGTGACCACATTCAGACAACATTTTGGAAAACTACTTATTTCAGTCTCACCGTGGTGGGATCACTGAGTGATAGGGAAGGTTGTAGATAGAAAAATGAAGGTGGGGGAAAAAAAGCCAACTGAAAATAAAAAGCAACACTCTCTCCTTTTTGCTTTTTTTGATACCAAAACTCAGGTTCCTTTGGTCCAGACAGGAGAGAAACAGGGCTCTTGGGATAAGTGATGTCCATGACTACCTGCCTGACTTCCACTTGGGGGGGTGTAGTCTGAGGTTCACTCTTTGCCATTTGCCATGGCATCTATTGTACCATGAACCATTGTGATGCAATTGCATTTCCATGAGACAGCCTAGTCCTTGATCCCTCACAGGCTTATGACCACACTTGACTCAGCAAGAAACATTGAGGCTCTGCCTCTGTGCTGGGGGTAAGGAGCCAGCAGCTCTTCAGCAGTGATTTGGGCCCAAGAATCTGTCCTGTGCTTGGGAGGACAGGGGTCCAGGACACCTCCTGGAGTGCTGGCATGACCATCACTGCCTTGGCCACTTTTCTCTTGAGCTGAAGCCAAAGAACCACAGCAAATGTGCTCTTGCCTGTGGCAATCCCCAGGTTGGGCAGGAGGCTGAGCCCCATCCTGAGGGTGCTGGTTGACCTCTGCACCACTCTAAAGGGCAAGGGCCTCTGGGCAGTGGGACTAAGGTTGCCAAGGGACCCACAAGGCAAGGATGAGGCACAGTCCCCACCCTGGAAAGGCTGCCTCTGCCTTAGAAAACAGCAGAGGGGTCTTTGCCAGCTGCCCCTCATGTTTCTGCTCCATGGGAGGGAAAGATCAAGGGCAGGCAGCAGCACTGGGATAATCCCTGGTGCAGAATGAGGGGGCTGTGTCATGGCTCCTCATGTGTGCTGTGGGTAAGAAGCTGACAGCTGTCTGCTTTGATAAAGCTGAATTTCATAAAGGAGCCATCTTTCTTCAGGTTGCTGCACTGTATATTAAAGTGTCAACAGTAGCTAAGAATCTTTTGCCTTCCAGACATAATACTAGGGCTCCCACATTTATATGCTTTTAAAAAGCTGACATCAATGCATAAAAGAAAGCTTCAATCCATGGAAATTACTGCCCTGAATTTTGTGTCCCCCTATCCTAGTAAACTTAGAGGCGTACAAGAGCTTCTTTTAAGGAGAGCAGGGAAAATCCAAATAAACAGGCAAGCTCATAGACCGCCTAGATGTGAATTGCATTTTCTTTCTTCTTGATTTTGTGAAAACCTGCTTGCACCTGAGAAGAGGAAAAGTCTACCTGCAGCTGCCCTATTTACACGACAAGAGTGTGACCAAGAAATCAATGCACTTAGCAGAAGAGAAGGGTACCTAGTAGTAACTAGGTCATAAACACTCTGTCTCTCTTTTGCCTTGAAGCCCTGCTCTTCTTTTTTATTTTGTGTTTCAGTACAAAAACACATTGCTCTTTCAAAAGCTTCATTGCCAAACTTCTCCCTATTGTGAGGTTTTATTTTCTGAGCACTGATGCATTGACTATTACAGGATGTGTATACAGTATGTAATGTCCATCAGAGAATGAGAGAAACAGAAAATACCAAGGCCTTGTCTTGCAATACCCCCTCCTGCAAATAATGCAAATAAAATATCATTCCCATGATTTATGTTGAGCATTTACTCAAGGACCTGCTAACCCTTACCTCTGTTGTATTATTGATGTTTTATTGACAAATGTGATAGGTGTTTTACAGGGTTGAATACACATATTTTAGTCATGCAAGTTAAGATAATGTGGATGAGGAGAAGGGCAACTTGACCTGAAAATGAGCAAGCCACCTTAAAATTCTTCCAGTTTTTGTTTCTCCAAAGAGGTTTTGCAGCCCCAGTGGAAGAAAGTGGGTGGGTCTTAATTCCAATCACTGTGACATTTCCCTCCTCACAACCCACCAAGATCATTCCCTGTTGTGTAACTGCCATTCCTGGAGGTACAGGATGGTCCCATGAAATCCTCCATGGGCAGTGAGAATGGTAAAATATACCCAAGTTATTCATGTTTTGATTATTCCAGTCATCTCAAGCAAGGGTAGTGTGGTAAAAGCGTGATAATTAAATTCTCAGAAGGTAGTAAGACAAACAGTGCTGCAGAGGGCTGCCGTGGCCTCAAAATGCGGCAGCGATGAGATCAGAGATTAAATGGTACTTCCAGAATGTTACAAAATGAAATTTGTTTTTACAACAGGAATGCTAATGTATCTGAGCAAATATATTCACAAACAAGGACAGTCAGTGGAAGGGGAGACATGCTTTGCAGAAGCAATGACAAAGGAGAAGTTAATGGGCAGCTAATAAGATAGGAATCACAACAAGGCTGAGCTGAATTGACATGCATTGCTCCTTTGCCCACTTTTCTCTTGGTAATTCCAACAGTAATTCCAGCTTTCCTCAGAGACATATCTTGGATGACAGGAACAGCACTCTGGGTGGAGTTACAGGATATGTTGTAGTTCTTAACAGCACAGCCTGACCATTGCCAAAGTCAGGATTTATGGGTGGGCAGGGAGGAAGAGGAGGAGGAGAAAGTTGCTATTTCCTAGAAAAGGTTTGACAGAGAGTGAGCATCCTGGCAGACGGCACACGGGTCTCTGAGGAGTCAGCAAGCCTGAGCAAACCTGTTAGTGCTGGGGAGTATGGAGAGGATGGGTGAGGGCAGAGCATGAAAGGGAGGAGAAAGAGTAATGATGTGGTGGTTCTGACTGTTAATCCTGATTACATGCTGCTGTCTTGTGCTTTTTTTTTTCTTTTTTTGCTGTAGTTTGTTGTTGTTTATTCTAAAGAACAGTTAATAATAATTAAAAATGCAGAACTGCTTGGTTCAAAATGTTGCTTTTATGCAAGCTGCAATTCCAAAGGGAAAAGCCTTTCTCCAGTTTTGGTGGAGAGAATGTGTTTCTACATAAAGTTCCCAGGTATGGAAAGAAGCAGTTTTTGAGATTGGTCTAGTTTATGATTAAGTGCAGGCAAGCTGTTCTTCTTATTTTCGCAGTGGAGGCTATAAATGACAGTCCTGCAGTTCAGTGAGGGAAACTGTACTTTACAGTTAAAGTTTCATGTGGGAAAGATCTGAGGTATTTTGGCAACCACTTCCCTTAAAACCTTCCCTTTTTTTAAAAAGGAAAAAATATTTGTTGCTGCTGAATTCATCATACCTGACAGGAGTTTGTATAAACCTGCACAAAACCATTTTTTCCCTGTTTATGCCATTAATGGAAAAAAAATTCACTGAAAGAGATGAAGTAAATTTTGTGGTTAAAAATAATAGAGAAAGTAAATTCAGACATAATACATTTCAAAGAGTACTGTAGTTATAAAATATTTAAATATGGATTATTTTGAAAACATGTATTATCTACAGTAATTCTACAAGTTGCATTTCCAACTTGGGCTTTTGGGGAACATTTCAGCCATGTGGTACATTAGTTTATTAAGAAGCATTTATGTATCAGGGCTGAAAACAAGGAAATTATCAAAAGCATGACTATAGAAGGTAATTTCTCTGCATCCAGTGTGGTTCCAATGCTTCCTGAAGTTTTCTGTCCAGACCTTCAGAACTTTATCTTAATTTCTCTATCAGTTTAAACAACAGCTGCATAATAGCATTCCTGGTTTAAATGAAGCATGTTGAACAAAGTGACAGAGGATAGATGAAATCTTATGTCTACAAAGATCAGAGGGAAGACCAGGAAAGTGAGTCTGTAGAATTCTTCATCTTGTCTGCTCTAGGAGATGGATTTCCAGGGCTGTCATTGTTTAGGCAAGACTTTTTCATCCCATCAGTGTCATGGCCTCCATTTTCTGCTCCTGCTTATTTGAATCAGTGCATTCCCACAATCAAAGGAAAAGGTGGATTTACGCCAGTTATGGAGCCCTTGGATATGTCCTACACAGATCAGGAACCCAAAGCCCAGGAAGTCATAGACTCCTGGTCTATCCCAAAGTATATCTTTGATATTCAACAGAGGCTTTTACCCCACTGACATAGTGCATTTATCAGAGCACTGAATTTGTGTTAAAAGGAAACTCTTTCATACCAAACTGTCATTTCAGTTGCCTTTAATGATGGAAGTATGCAATGTGAGACCAACCCTATTTTAATTTCATAACTGCTGACTCTGAAAAGTCACTATTCTCTGACCTTTTTTTGAAGTGTTTTCTCCCATAACAATTACAGTTTGGTTAATAATATCACTTGCTTAAAGCTGCAAATTACAAGTTATGTACTCCCCAAGCCTGCTTTGCTTAGAACACTTCCAGATTAGGAAAGGAAATCCTCATTTCTTCTACCGCTGTTGGTGGGGACACAGGGAAAGAAAACATTCCTTCTGTCATAGATTTCAATGTGTGGTAAATCCTTCCACATCTAGATATTATAAATTATACCATTGATCATATTATTGATCTTAATTCTTGGTGGGTTTTCACACTGAAAACTGTTTTCTTTCGGGTTTTAGTCTTGTTTGGTTTTGGTATTTGATGATTTTTCAGGTAGGGCTTTTTCATTAATTTTTATCAAATACAATGTTGTGGCAGAAGATGGAAAAATTCACTGCAACATCCTTGTCAGTCACAGTATCCCTCTCCTCAGCCCTATGGTGAATCTCACACCTTTGAATCTGGGCCAGGAATGAGACAGGAAGGGCAAGAGGCTCTCCAGTTGTCTGACCGCAGATCTGGGCTGCAGAAACTCTGCACAAAGTGGGACTTTAAACTGATAATCATATAAATTAAATCAATGGTATATTATGTCATCTATAGTCCAGTGACATTGAAAATGTTGCTTTTTAGTTACTAGTAATAAGTTAAACTTAACTGCCCAGGGAATTTGACTGTGGACTTAAAGTGCCACGGAATACTCAGATAATACAGTGACTTACTACAGCTACTAAAAAGAAGATAAAACATGTAAGTAAAGTTCACTGTGGGAATATTCTCTTAGAAACATATGTACACTACAAATACCTTTAAAAAATGTTATCTTTTCTAGTAAAATATCTGAAGGGCGGAAAGTAGCTTTATGAGAAAACAGTGAAGTTGTTCTCTGCATAAGGCAACACTCAGTGCCTGGTAGAATACAGAAAGAGTTTTACACTTGGCAATATTGAGTAACCATTGAAGTGGGCAGATATTTGGCAGAGTGGCCATAGACCTCTGTCAGCAAAAATACTCAAAACTTTAACAGTCTTCCAAGCATAGTGTACAGAAGAGGAAACCACCTGGCATATAGCACAGAGCTGTATGATATTATTATATATAATTATTATTAACAAAACAGAGCTGCTGGCTGATGTAGATCCAGCCTTTCTGAGCTGTCTGTTTTTCTGGAGGACTTTAGTTAAGAGAACCAAAGCTGTCCTGGCTGTCACTAGGGTGACCATTTTCTTCCAGCTGTTTTATGTCTTCGCCAAAAAAGCAACCACCTAGAAACCCCAGCACTGACTTTAAAAACCTGTGAAGTGTCTCCTCTTTCCTCCCCCAATAAACAGCTCTTTTTTTCTTTGTATTGTCATTTCTATTAGGAGGTGTTTAAATAGGTACTCCTCTAAAAGCAAAACAAACAAACAAAAAACAACAAAAAAACCCCCCAAAACCAACAGCAAAAGACATTTTGAAGCAGTACTTAACATTATCTGTCCATACATGCTGCTTTGCATAGACTCCATGCAGTTCTCATAGTCTGCCAGCCTAAGAACAGTGACACTTCTAAGGTTCAAGCCTTCAAGAGGGGATTGCTACTGAATTGACTTAAAACTTTCCAGCATCTAGCTTATAACTTCCTTGAACTAATAGATTTCCTCAAGCCTTTCACATTGTTACAGTATGTATTTCATGAATTTCAATATTGCTTCCAGTACAGCTCAAACTTAATCCATCTTGAAATGGAAGCAAGTGCATGATTAATCTATTCAATGATTTCACTGCATAATAATGAAATCTGTTCATTAGTCCAATATTTGCAGATGAGAATGCACTTGGCACAAGCAAATTATTTTGCTTAAACTTTGCACAGGTACCAGTTAATTTGTGATCATAATGTGCTTTTGCTGAATTTACAAAAGGTAAACAAGGCGAAAAAATTCTTTTGCAAATATTGGAGTGTTCTGACTTCATTAATATATCCCCAAGTGCATTTTTAAACTGATTAACCAATAGAAGCATCTTTAACTTTTCTCTGGTGCTTTCATAGTGGACATTGTGTCCCATCTTAAAAGCAAGTAATTGCAGGCTGCAGCATCCAAACTAAATAAATGAAGTTTCAAGTACTAGATCTGGGAATAGTTAATCCATTTCCCTTAGCTTGTATTCACACACTTCCTGTGCCTGTGAAAACATACTGTCCAACTGACTGAGAACACAAGAATCCATCTCACAGACACAGAAGAACTCATTAAAGCATTTTGGGATCTGAGAATTTAATTCAGTTAGTGCTTTTAATGTTTATCTTCTTGCAGCAGCAAGAACTACCTCATAAATAAGTTGTTAAAACAAAATGTCCCTTTTAGACTTCATTTTCTCCACACTCTTCTATCAGTTGACAGTGATCAATAGATAACCTTTCCACAGCAGGGCTGAGGACTACAGGTATTCCTCATGCCCATTGTTAAGACATTTCTTGTGTCACTGACTGACAGCAGCGTGGTCTTGAGTGGAAGAAGAACAAAGAAATCCACAGTGCTCTAAGCTGCCCTGCACAAGCTGGTTTCTTGCATGTGCCCCACTGCTGCTGCCCCAGAGGAGCATCTGTATGTGTCAGTCAGTGCAACAGGCAGGTTAGTTTTCTGTTTACAGCAGTTCTCACAGTCTCTTGGGAGCATTAGCTAAAATCTTTCAAGACATCCCAGATTCAGGCTTCACTGCTTTTCTCCTTTCCAAACTGAGGTTGGGGCTTCTTTTCTGGCCTCCAAAGAGGTTCAGGTATATTCATGTCTACATCCCACCAGAAAATGAGACTGAGGCATCAGTGTCACCATGGCCACCGTATACTGATGCATGACTTGTGATAGCGGGAGTTTATGTCATATTTCTTTCACATCTTGATGAACTGTTAATTATTCCTTGCAGTTCAGAGAACAGAGTTCACAAAATCATCTGGCAAAGTGTTTCTGAGAAAAGGCACATGTCACAGGGTTATGGACTGTCTCTGCTAATGAATGGCTGAGTGGCTCCTGAGTTTCCCTTGAAGAGACCACATGACGTATTCTTGGCTGAAATGGGAATTGGAAGATTTCTTCAACCAAGGGAGAGAGTCCAGCATGTTTTAATTTTCTCATTTTAATATACATTTATGTATCTTCACAGGCACAGGAGTGACAGAATGAAGAACCAAAGCAAGTAAAACTGCTTTTTAACATAAAGTACAAATTTCCTTAATTAGATGCTTTGTAGCTACTTGGCTTTTAGGGCTTTTAGAGGAAAGATGTTCGACAACACGTGAGGCTTTTCCATGGTTTCATTAAATAAATCACTATTTTTTTAAGATCAGCAGGGGCAAGTAGGCAGCATTAGACGTCACTACCAGAATAGTCAGACTTTATTCAATTTTATTGTGACTCAACTCATGGTTTTCATAACGGCAAGGTGTAACATAGTTGCATTAGTAGATTAATGGTGCCACAAACTTCAGCCTTGCTTTCATTCTTTTCATTCTTCTTCTACTTTCATTCAAGTTGCAACATATTGATGGAAATGGCTACATAAAATCTCCAAAAAAGCTAATTTTCACCATAGGTTGAAATGCTTACAGAAGTGAAAAGCATATTGATACTTATGCCCTTCCTTTCCACTGTAAGTGCTGCAGTTTAAGGGTTTGATGAACTGTGAAGCTTTTGCTTTGATTTCCTTCACAGTGTCTAGACATGGTGGAACAGTAGAACATTTTATCAGCTCTATCTGTGAGAGAAGAGGAATCATGGGCACTCCATCATGTTGGAGTTATTAAATGATGAGAAAAACAGGTGTTCAAATTTGGATGATTAACTTTTTATATTTATGCCTATCATTTATTATTGTATTTATAAGTCATCTGCCACCTGGGAGTTTATAATCTGATTTGCCTTTAGACAGGTATTTTTCAGCCTGTTCTGTCTGAAGAGCTTCCTTGCTAGGAGAAACCCTTGTCATTTAATAGGACATGGGAAGGATGCCAAAATGTTATATATTCACTCCTAGACTGGAAAAAAAGTTCATAGTAAAATATTAGGTCACTTTTCATGTGCTGCTGGTGAAGGATAGACAAATTTTAGGCATATCTTCAAATGTGTTGATTTGGTTTTTTCCCTGTTACATGGAGTATTATCAGCCACTGGACCACAGGTGAGAAAACACTACCCTAGTGACACCAAGTTACATACTGGGTATAGAAATAGAAATAATTACAAACTAACAGAGCAAATGGATGGAAAGGCAGATAAATTGTTTTATTACTGCATTTCTCTTTCCTTTCTGGTTGCAGTCAAGTATTGGGTTCAGACAGAGTACTGGTTCGTCACCAAAGTCCAGCCTGGGCTAGAAGAAATTGCCAAAATTAGGAGTTGTGAAATACTCCAAAAGGTAATTGACAGTACCGTGTTTCAGAGTAAATGCATGTTAAATTTACATCTTCAAACCTATATTTCACCTGACTTTTGTCTGGGATACAGGGAAAGACCTTTGCATTTGACTTTGTTCAGAAGTTTTGTTTTCCTTCTATATGAACTAGGAGCATTATTTATTCGCTTTTAATAAAAGTTAAAATTTCTAAGAAAATATCAAAATGTGATGCATTGTATATCACTATTTTGCAGGATCTGAAACTTACTAAATTCATTTAAATGCAAAGAAGAGCTGTAAAATTTTGCCTCTTTCATATACAAATAAAAAGGTTAAGAGGCTGAAACCAACACAGTCCAAGTATCTAGCCTCTTTTAATTTCTCTTAGATTTATGTAGAAAGGTAGAAAAGTCTTCACTAATATGGATCCTTCCTTCCTTCCTTCCTTCCTTCCTTCCTTCCTTCCTTCCTTCCTTCCTTCCTTCCTTCCTTCCTT
>VWZU01019327.1:1125573-1141429 GCA_013397095.1 Sterrhoptilus dennistouni | reverse complement strand
CTAATATGTATCCTTCCTTCCTTCCTTCCTTCCTTCCTTCCTTCCTTTTTCTTCTTCAACATTAGACCAAGTCTGTATTGATATTTTCCACAAGGCTTATTTTCCCAGGTTACAAATCGGGGTTTTTCATAGTAAATAATAAAGTTCACAAGACAGCTGTCCCTGAAACAGACTGAAAGAGGGTGGGTTAAGGTTGGATATAAGGAAGCAATTCTTCACTGTGAGGGTGGTGAGGCTCTGGAACAGGTTTCCCAGAGAAGCTGTGGATGGCCCGGTCCCAAAAGTGTTCAGGGCCAGGTTGGATGGGGCCTGAGCAAGCTGATCTAATGGGGAAGGTGTTCCTACACATGGCAGATGGATCGGAACCAGATGGTCTAGGAGGTCCCTTCCCATCCAAACCATTCCATGATTCCATGATTAAATCTTTTTCTCTCCAGTGTGTGTCCATCCAAACCCACCTCAGGAAGAAATCAAATAAGTGAACAGGGTGTGGATAACAGAACAGGCTCTTAGTTGGCAAACAGACAAACAGGACTGCAGTGTTCTCTGTTTTCCCTTCTCCAAACTGCTCATTAACACTGGAAGTTGGTATCCTTATGCACCTATATAAATGGACAAGATATGAAGGGCTGGCAGAGCTTTGACCAAAAGAATATTGCTTGTGCAGAGGACTGTGGCTAATGAAGTTTGTGTCTACACAGCTGCAGAGGGTGTGGCCACCCTGGTCCTACAAGTGCTGCTTCCACAGGCACTGAAACCATGGAGAGGCTTGGCTGAGCAGCTGTCAGGGACTGTGCTGCTCCAGGACAAGCCCAGCGGGAGAGGGAAGGAGGTGGAGAAGGTGGACTGTTCCTCATCTTCATTTCTGTTCTTCTGGGCCTGTCCAAGAAAAACAGCTGTTAAGGAAAGTTGAGAAGCAGCACCTTGCAAAATAAAAGTATGAATACATTCCTTTCAAAGTATTAGCATTGTATGATTTACAGACCATCCTTTTTGGAAATTTTCATAAGCTTTTTAGACCAGCCGTTATACTTAAGAACATGAGAAGAAGGAAAAATCAAGGAGCTGGAAACACTACTTGAGTGTGTCTTTTACTGACATAGTTCTCCTTGTAACCAGATTCTGTAATGAATTACCAAGCTAGTCATGAGAGTGTCATGTAAAAAATCTTTCACATCTATTAATTTAATTCAAATTAAATTTGCAAGGATGATTTTGAATTCTGAGGACCATATAGTGCTATGACCAAAACTACAATCTTTCTGCACTAGAGTGAGCATTCCCAGGAATTAAATCGAAAGTGAAAAGGCATTTTAGGCAAAAGGAAGGAAGGAAAGAAATACCTTAAAAGGTTTTCTGCTGCTTGTCTTTTTATGAACAGAGGAAGTAAAATGATTAAGAAACTCAGAATTTGTCAGTTAATATAAAAGTCAGAAAGCGAAGGAATATTATATGGACAGAGTATTGGAAAACACATGGTTGATACCATTTAGTTATTGATGAAAATTAGGAGTATTCTCTGAGTATATCAAAACCAATCCTTTTCTTGAAATTCACAATGCTAATTATTTCCAAAAAGTATGAGGTCTCTTTAAAATGGCCTTTAAACTGCATGGTAGGTTTTACTTTTTCTCATATCTTTGAGCCAGATACAGAAAAATGGCCAATTTCTTTCTTCCCATTTTGAACTTGGGGTTTTTTGTCCATTGAGGCCGTGCTCTGCACAGTCCTGTCTCTGTTTCTGTAAGGAGACAGTCACAGGCCAAGAAACAAAGTTCAGTGGAGCGATCCAGCCCCACTCATCTGTTCAGACAGCTTTAGGCTGGCCTACTACAGAGGAGAAAAGTGGCCAATCTTCCTAACTGAAAATGCAATTCCTTTGTTTGTCAGGTTGAAGTGACAGATTTGGAGTATTGCACCTCCCTTAATATTCAATATCAGTTTCTATTTTTTAAAATATTCTAATTTCAAAGGACACACTTAAAATTAAGGATGTGGCGCAGGCCCTAAATGGTTCATATGAAGTTGTACAAGTCAGGGCTTTTCCACTGCATTTCCATTTTATTAAATTCTTTTAAAAATCTAGTAATAAGTAGTTAGATTTGGGAATACTTGTGGGGAGGTGCATGTTACTTGGTACTTGTAGGGATGGGGAATAAATGACAGAAGAACAATATGAAAGATAAATATAAACATTATGATTCTTAAAATCAAATTTCTTCTAGTTGTCTCAAAGTGTGTTCACAGAATCATTTAAAAAGGTTCATTTGCTGTAAATCAAAGCTATAAAAATCCTCAGCCCATATAAACATATGTGCCTTTTAAGAACACAATAAAAATCCTGGCTTCTCTAAAGTCAATGGCATTAGTTCATCTTCCACCTCTGAAACTAGGGGTTTGCTCATGATATTATTCACGTATTACACTGAGGCCCCATTTTCATTATATGTACTAATTAGTTCTCTTTAATGAATGTTTAATGACAGGAAGAAGTAATTTACCCTTGTTTTGTGTGTGTACATGAATGGCACGCTTACCACCAGGGTTTTGTGTGTGTGTGTGATGTAACTGATTGCACTGCTCTTTAGTTCTGGGGAAGGGATGGCTACAAAGTGGGACTGGTGGAGAAAGGGGTTTGTCCTGCTTTGAAGGTTGAAAAGTGAGGTAAAATCAAATCATTATTTTACTGCTACTGTAATGATAGAGTGCCTGGGTCTCATGTTTAGCCTTGTAGAGTTCAGTGGAGGATACCTCAGTGAATTGCAAATGTTTCTGAAATTGTGTGGATTGTTTATTTTATGTGGAAAGACTGAGCTATACAACAGATAGGTAATGGGAAGTCTGGATACCATATGTGCAATTTATGTGATTTGGCAAAAGCCTTGTGATAGAAACGATCACCATGAATGTAATTTTAATCCGTCAGTCCCTTCTGGCTCAAGGAAAGTCCTTTACCTTTTCTTAATGAGGTTAATCTGACCTCATTGCACTCCCATTTTCCTTTTCCCTTGGAAAAAGTAATGATTTTTTTTATATGACATTGCACATTTTGTCTATAACTTTTGCCCAAAAATAATCATTAATGTCTTCATATTGCTCTTCACACAGGGTTTTGCATGCACCCGCCATTTGTGACTATGTTGTGTGAATGTGGTATGACAATGACAAAATTTGAATCTCATCCCAGCCTATACTAATACAAGAGCTGCTGCTTTGTTTCCCCCCTAACTGTGGTATTCTATAAAAGGCTTTGCTAGCAAAGGAAAGCTTTCATAAAATCCAGGGTTCTACTTCTCTAGCACCACAAACTCACCTCCCTGTCTTCAAGACAATTCATGCACCAGCAACTCCACTTTGCTCTTTTTCTGTGTCTCTGGTCACACACTAGCAGTTTGATCTGGTCAGGATGTTCAATCATCAAATTTATGAAAAAAATCTTATATAGTACTGGGCATAACCCATTAACAGTTGTGAAGCTAAGAGTAGTCTACAAGCCTTCTGCATCATTTAATTCATCAGAAATTACTAATAGTCAGAATCTGAGAGGTGAGGAAGCAGAATAGTGAAATTATCTAAATACCCTGTTAATTGCATATTTTTTTCTTCAAGTCAGTGGGTTGGATAAAGGTGAAAAATTTTTCTTGAGAATGTTAGATTCCTGATGAAATTCACCCATGAGATACCAACTAGTGCATAGCTTATTTCTCAACAATTTGGATAATG
The DNA here is from genome assembly GCA_013397095.1 of Sterrhoptilus dennistouni. Classification (NCBI taxonomy): domain Eukaryota; kingdom Metazoa; phylum Chordata; class Aves; order Passeriformes; family Zosteropidae; genus Sterrhoptilus; species Sterrhoptilus dennistouni. The sequence goes on along the minus strand of VWZU01019327.1, from coordinate 1,137,706 downwards.
TGTAGGCAATTTGTACACCAAGACGCATTCAAAAGAGCAATACATCTGTTTAGTTTCTGGGTTTACTGCAGTTGCTCTAGGTATTTTCCATTCTTGTGATGCTTAATGTAGTAGGATTACTTTTGAAACAGGAATAATACTCTACTTATCTTTAAAGTTGTTAAGTAACATTCCTCCTAAAAAAAATCTGTATGCTTTCCTCAAACCAAGTAGTGAAGAAGAAATCTGCCTGGGGGCATGAGTCCTGAGCAGAGTCTAGTTTTGTAAGCCTGTAAGGCCTTCGGACTCCCTCAACAGTGCTCCCTAAAGCAGGTTGTTTTTTGTGTTAAAACAGCATCACAGTAGAGTTCCTTTGTTCTGTGATACAGCCTTGGTGTTTTTCAGATGGATTCAGTTGTCTGAACATAATGGCAAGGTTTTTTTGGATAGCTGGGAGCATGAAGTTCATGTTTGTCCAGGATTCAAAAAACATTTTTTTCTTTATAAAAAGCTCACATGTCTTGGAAACAGCCTCATAGCCAACTTAGGTGCAGGGTCTGACTGTCTATATAGAAAAGCACACCTAAGGACTATCAAGATTTTGTACAAAAATACAAGTTCTTAAGGCTTTGGCGTAAGTTTTTCCTACTGACTGAGACTCTTATCTGCTATGAGGGAGAAATACATGAGAATGGGAAATAGAGAGTGATTCTTTCAATTAGTGTCTCCAGGATTTTAATACTACATGATGTATTCAAGCCAGTGCTCTCAATATTCAGTGGTGGATATTCTCCATTTTGACCCTTCCATGATCCTGTGGGAATCCTAGAATGGATCAGGTTGGAAGGGAATACAGTGGATCATCTGGTCTAACCTTCCTGCTTGAGGAGGGTCATCCCAGAGCACATGGCACAAGATTATGTCCAGACAGTTCTGAAATATCTCCAGTGAGGAACACTCCATAGCCTCTCTGGGCAGTCTGTGCCAGTTCACAGTTACTGTACAGAGAAGAATTTCATTCCCATGGTCAGGTGGAACTTCTGTGCATCAGTGTCTCCCTCTTGTCCTATTGCTTTGCAACACTGAAAAGAGCCTGGATCCATCTTCTTGATATCCTTCCTTCAAATAATTGTAGACAGTGATGAAATCCATTCTGTTGTCTCTTTTCAAGGCTGAACGGACCCAGCTCCGTCAACCTTTCATTGTAAGAGTGATTCTCCAGTCCTCTAATCATCCTTGTTGCCTTGTGCTGGACCTGCTACCTGTCTCTCTTGTCCTGAGAAGCCCAGAACTGGACACAGCACTCCAGATACACTCGTCTCCCTGGGGCTGAGTGGAGGGGCAGGATCACCTCCCTGCCCTGCTGGCAGTGCTCTCCCTGATGCCCCCCAGGATCCCATTGCCCTCCTGGCCCCAGGGCACTGCTGGCCCATGGACAGCTCATTGTCCCCCAGCAGCCCCAGGCCCTTCCCTGCAGAGCTGCTCCAGCAGGTCAGTCCCAGCCTGTGCTGGTGCCTGGGGTTGTCCCTCCCCAGTGCAGGGCCCTGCATTTGCCTGTGCTGAATTCCAGACCATTCCTGTGCCCATCCCTCCAGCCTGGCAAGGCCCTTCTGAAGGGCTGCAGAGCTCTGGGGGTATCAGCCACTCCTGCCAGCTCTGTGCCCTCAGTGAACTCCCTGAGGAGGCCTCTCCCCTTCCTCCAAGTCACTGATGAATATCAAAGAACACTGAGCTCAGCATTGAACCCTGGCGGATACCAGTGACAGGCCTCTACTGTGCCACTGTTTATGACCCTCTGGGATTTGTCATTCAGGCAGTTCTCAATCCACCTCATTGTCCACCCATCCAGTCCATACTTCCTGAGTTTGCCTAGGAGGGTATTGTGAGAAACAGAATGAGTTTCTGTAGTTTAATTATCCAGTTTGGGGAGTGTGCATGAAAAAATATTTTGATCTGTTTTAAAGCTGTGGCCTGATTATTTCAGTACTTGTTATGTGAGGAATACTTAATAAATATTTACTTTTCACCATTTCATTCACAGAGATATGCATACAATTATTACAGCCACTTCCTCCATATAAATCTTCTCTCTTTCAAATGGAAGAGTCTTTTGTTTCTTAGGAGTTTTTGTTTGTTTGTTTGCCTGTCATCAACTCTCACTGCTTGGGGGAAAATTTTCATTGTAGTAAAGCCACAGAATGACATCCTGCTAAGGAAGGAGTGTTATCCAGCCCTTGTGAAATGTGAACACCACTTCTACTATACCTGGTTATAGATAGGGGATGCAAACTACACATATCTTTGATGATGTGGGTCCCACTAAAGGCACACAGGGACATAATTTCTAGCTTTTTCCTTTGATTCATTTCTCCCTAACATTTTATTTTGATTTTGATCACTGCTGCCTATCAAACTGATGTTTTCATCAAGCTGACTGTGATGATTCCCCCTTGTCCCTCTGGACTTGTTAGTGATCATTTAGAGTTCATATTTTTCTCAGGTACATGCCATTCATCAGTGAAGGATTTTACTAACCATTTTATTGCTTGCCAATGCAGTCTTGCTATAATTCTTCCCAACGAGCTCTAGTTTTTATTATCCTGCCTATTTTTATAACACTAGCAAACATTTGTCTATTCACCAGCTGCCTGTGCTTTCAGATCTCTTGGGATGAGATGCAAAGCACTGATCCTACTGCATACCACTGTAGCAATGCACCTGTGACTTTGCCCACTGTAAAGCTGACCACTAGCCCTGTACTTCTTTCTCTAATCAGTTATTAATAAATGTCAAGTTAGCTTCTTAAGAACCTTTGTTGAGGAACCTTGCCAAAAGCTCTTTAAAATACAAAGATGTATCTTAACAATATTATACCTCTTTCACAATCACTGATTTCTCTAAAGAGATTTGACAAGTTTGTGCAGCATGAGTTCCTTTCTCAAAGCCTTACAGGCTTGTCTGCCATAGAGAACATTTTTTCCAAGCTTTCTCTAACCCTTTCCTTTATTGCAGAACCTACTGATTTTCCCAGGACACCTGTTAGAAACACTGTACAAGTACAAACAACAAGTAGAATAGTAGTAGTATTTTTCAGCCATGGATTTTAAAGCATTTCTGAAGTTGTGCAGAAAGTAATTGGTAGAGGTGGAAGCAAGAGAGAAATGAAAGGAAAAGGAACCAAATATACCCACAAGCAGGGAGTGTACAAATCCCAGGTTTCTTCAGGAAAGTGTTTTAAGGAACAGATTTGGACCCCACAGAATGCAGAAGAAAGATTCCTGCAGAATTCTGTGGGCTTTGGGTCAGGTTTTAAATCCTGAAACCCTCAGTATACTGTCAGTTCCCTCATCATACCAAAATGTACTAAAAATCTATCAGAAGTCTGGAGAATACTTCAAAGGAAATATGCACAGAACCCCATAGAAAAAAAGTGTGTTATAAATGTGAACTCAATTTGATTTACTCCTCTCTTTGATAGTAGAAATATCCTGTAGCTGAAAACAGCTGTGAGCATACTCAAATATGGAAAAAACACCATTAGTGGTCTCCTTGTCCTTGGGCTGCTAGTATAAAAAGCATCAAGGATTTCTGCTAGTCATACAGGTAGGAATTCACTATCTTTGTGCGTAAAATGGAGAAAAAAAGAGCCATTGTGTTGGTTTGCTTTTCTTTCCCCTTAAGAAAAAAGGATTTAGATTTATCAGGTGCAATTTAGAAGGTCAAGTATCCACTGGATTGGAAGGAAAAGCTGTTACATAGAGATAAATTTCAGAGGTCAGTTTCCTCTGCCTTGGGACTTTATTAAAGGACTTAAGGATGTACAATCTTCTGGTTCATTTGCATTGTTTGGACATGTTCTCGTGCTTTTAATAAAGGCTGTGGTGTTTCTCACTAGCTGTGCACAGGAAGGTTTAAGGCACACAGCAGATAACACACAAAACACCCTGTAGAGTATGACTGAAGAGACTCTTGCCCTTGTATAAACAAACAGAAAAACTTACCAGAAATTCAGCAAAACAATGTACTGTAATGAATAGATGTCCATCCACATTTTTACAAATAAATGCTACAAAAATGGGAGAATCTTGTGTCAAAAAGTAAACATCCTACCACAAGAAAACACTTGTGAATAAAGTTATCACAGAGAAAACATGTCTCTTCTTTAGAAAGTTAATTCTGTAGGAAGATGTCTAAGGGATGTGCGCATTTAGCAAGATGAGGATGGGAGGGAATGTGCATGCTGTTTGTGGATCCATGAGAGAGAAGGGTGGACAAATTCCGTGTGGGAATTACAATTCTGAAGATTTCACGTTTTATATGCTCAGAGATAACTACTATTCCAAAATCTAATAGACAGTGGAAGTCTGTGGTCTGTGATAATATGTCCAGTCAGTATGAAGTCTCATGTTTATCTACAAAGAACTGTTGTATGTGGTACTAAATAATAGTAATTTTGAAAATAATTAAATTTAAGAACATTTCTCAAAGATAACTATACCTTCCAGTTATTCAAAACTGTCAAATAACTTTTAGTTGCTGCTAGAATACGTAGTAGCATTAGTGAATCACCACTGTAACTCCTCATTTCCTCAAAAAACATAATATATGAGTGTTATGGAAGTTATTGACTATTTTAGAGGGCAAAGTATCAATTCTGTCAGTAAGATATTCCGTTTCAAATTTTCATTACTTGCCCAAGATCTTTCCTCATTTCTCCAAATAAAAAGAATTATTAAGATTTCATGGCAGAGTTATGCAAGACAAAACATGTTGGGAATAGCTGACATTGTTGGGAGGGGTGATACGTGTTGCACACTGCTATCAGTTGATCAAAGCCTCTGCAACATTTCTGGGATACCAGAGGTCCTCTTGAAGATTTTATGTGTGTAACACAAGTAAATTTGTGAGACTTTCAATGAAAATCTTTGAAAATCTCCATACAAAAGGCAGAAAAAGGAGGGATAAGGCAAACATAAACAGAATAATCTTTCTGATCAAGGGCTTATTCACTCTGCTTCTTTAAAGTATTTGTACTTCAGAGATGACAAGAAAAACCTCCATGTAAGTAATTTGTGGAAGGATAATTAAAACTACAATTCTTTCCTTCTATGAAAATACTATGAAGGTATGATTTTTTTTAAACAGAAGTTATGTGTAAATAGTCACGGCACTGAATGAAGTGATGGGTACATAATACAAATCAGATGGGATGGGGATGATTCTGTAAATCTGTATCTAGCTCTGAAAACTCTCCCAGATTTCCTAAATAAGAAGTAGAGCATTCAGTGGGGAGTGCAGCCATTTTAAAAGTAGGACCTAGTGCATAACTTTCAAGCAATCATTTTTTTCTTTTAACTGCATCTTTATTATTCAAAGACATTTTCTCTGCAGAGCAGCTTTAGAAGGATTGGTATGCCAGACACACTTCATGTTGTCCTTATCTTTATTTAAACAAATCAGCTTGGTGCTCTGAAGTATCAAACTAAAATCTTCTGAGCTGAGCAATGTCAAAAAAAGAGCTGTTTATACATACAAATAGTATCAATTGTACCAAGCACAACAGAAAACATAGCCCACTAGTAAATGTATTCAACTGTGAAGTGCAAATTTTTGACTAAGGGTCTCTACATCTAGGAATGTTTTGTCCAGAAGAGTTGAGGTTATTTAATACTAACTAAAATAATAAATCCTGTAAAGAAAATCAAATTGATAATATTCTCATGCTTAAAAGGAAACAAAAAGATACAAACATTTTCCATATAATTAGATCTTTGTCATCTCTATGGTCATTAATCAATAAGTTATACATTAGCATGATGATGAGTCATAGAATGACTTTTGGAGCAAGCAAAACCTTGAAACTCCAATGAGCCAAACAAGGAATTATCCAGGCTTTTTCAGTTAAAATCCTAAGGAGGAAAAAAAATGTAATGATAAATATCATAAGTAGAAGATTGGATAGCTTAAGCACAAATATTAGCTAAAAAATCCTCACCATTTAAATGTAAATTTGCAGTAATTATTTTTCAAATTTCATTTTATGCTTTATAGTCATTAAAAAGCATTTCCAAGGGTTCTTTTGATTATCATACCATCAGTAGAGAGCAGCACAGCTAACAGCATCTGACACAGAATGGCTTGACTTCTAGATTTTGTGTTCCATAGTGACTAAAGCACATGGATTTTGATCCAGAGCTTGTTGTTAGGTGAAAAACTCCTGTAGGTTTTAATTGATTTTGTAATTACCTCACAGTAAATCTTGTCCCTCCTTTTGTTAAAACTGAATTGCTAATCAGTACCACTGGCCGGATCATATTTTCCTGTGTGTGAGGAATACTGGATCACATATTTGAGAGTTCAGACCCACATCAGCTTTCAAGAGAGAAGGAAAAACAGAAGAATAAAAAGAAAGGCAAGGCAAGGTGGGTTGGCTGGACATACAATTAATGCCTGCTTTGGGATAGTGATTATAGGTATTAGATGTGGTGATATAGAGATATGCTGTCATCATAATAAAGCACAGAGGATCATAAAATATATTATAAGTTGGTTCTCTGTATCTGGTACTCTGCAAGACAGCTTGCATGTTGAAAGTCTTCTGCTGAGAGTGAGAGTGGACTAAATGCATGGAAGCACATTTGAACTCTACCTACTTGAATTTAACAACAGATATTTCACCCATATGTACCTTTACTGCTTTTCTGGATAGAACTGGTGAGCTGGATGTGAAAAGTGCACTTTAGACCCCACAGCACTTGAACTCCTTGGAGACCAAGCCTGGCAAGTAGTTTTGGGTTTTTAAAGGAAGAAAAATGTGCAGTGAGAGTAAAGCTATCCAAGTGTTACTGCAAATGATCCTATGAATCATTAAACCAGAATGGTATATGAAAATCTTTGATGATGGGATTGAATCCACCAAAAAAGACATTACATTACTTTAGCCTTGGATTGCCCCTCAGTGATATTCATCAAGCCCTGGTGCTTCTGCCATTTTCCTCAATTGTCAAGATCAGATAAAAAAATGGATATTCCTTTATGTACTCTGGAAGTATGGTTCATAGCTGTTATATAAGGAGCAAATTATTGCCTTATTTAAGCAAATGGCAGCAGCTGGAAATGCTGTATGAGGTCTTTAACGCTCTCTAGGAAAGAGAGAATTATGTAAGACACAGTACAATAATACCAACCAAAATTAGTTTTGTTTCAGATTCAAACAATAATGTTTACTAATTTTCAACAAAATTAAGGCCCATGCTGTGTTATCATCAGATAATTGGCAACTAAAATATTTGAAAGTTTGGTAGGATTAAAAAAAGGACTTATTTTTAACTTCCTAATGCAGAAAAAAATGAGACATTATATGGAATGATCAAACCTGCATAAGAACTGTCTAGCAAAGTTAAGGAAGATTTTAAGTCTTGGCCCATGAGACTATCCTCAGTTTTGGAACTGAGAAATGAGATGGTGTAAAATTGACTCCTTAAAGTAATTGTGGTTATTTTTTAATATTTTTTTTTAAATATGGCATTCAATTCTTATCCATCTTCTTTCATAATAAAAATAGTAATGTGCAGCTTGGCAAAAACCTAATATTTTGACATCAATAAATTAAAAAAATGATCTTCGATATTCAACAGCAAGGTTGAAATCAAGAAGCATATTAGAAGTGATTCTTTGGACAGTTTCAGGCATACTTTTAAGTCCGGGCATTTAAATGACAATGATTAGAAGGCTGGGTGGGGACAAAGCAGTTTAATTTTCATACAAATGCATAAAGCTTTCAGAATTATTTCATTCCCATGTAGTGTCAGGAACACCTTGATGTGGTTAGTATGGTAGAAATAGAAGATAAAATCTTGTTTCCACAGTGGCCAGCATGTGATTTTCCCATTGGCTCCAAAGGCAGCAGCACTGAGCAGTAAATTAATGCAGAAAATGAAGCAAAGCAAGATGTTTCTTTACTAAAACAAAATGCTTGTTTTGTGCCAATGCCAAGGCTGATGCCAATGCTGCTACTATATTGATGTAAACTTAATTATATCCCCTACAGCCTGATTAAAATTAAACTTCAAAATTATACAGCACAAAGGCAAATTCTTCCAACACAGCAGAGTCTATAGATTCATCATGGGTGGTCTGACCTCTTTGAGTACTGACTGCTTGAAACTACTTCTGTACTCTCTGCTATGGCCATGTTCCCCCCAGCAAAAAGCAGCAAATCCACAACAATATAATCCAAGAACACACCTTTCTTTGCATTACATTCTTCTCAGTGATGACTGATTTTCCTTGGGATTCTTTTTCTGTACCGCCCAGCATGCAGAATGAGTCAAAAAACTTCAACACTGAAGCTGATTGCAGATCAGTGGATTTATGGATGTAAAACCTGCAGCAATCTATCAAAAAAATTCCTTTCCTGAGGTCCTAGGCATTAAAGCCATGACATCTAGTGCAATGCTCTGAGTCAGGGTTAGCTGTCATGCTTCAAACAAGAAAAACTAATGACTTGCCAGAGAAAGTCTTTGATATACATGTATGCTCCCCTTTATAGACCAGGTAAGAGCTGCAAAATGAGGCATACCTAGCACCATGTGGTTTATATTCTAAACCAAACTTCACCAAAAGTTTTATTTTTCTGCTAGGGAGACACACATGAAGCAAAACTTCTGTACTTGACCATTGTGTTGCAGTGAGTGATGTTTGACACAAGTTTCCATCTGCAACCCCAAGATTCTTGCTGTTCCAATGTACTGCTATTGCAAACCCATTTCTCTCAACTCCTTAATGAATAGCAGCCCCCATAGAGGAGAGACCTTGGACTGTACATAAAACATGGTGGTGATCAAGAGAGATGATCCCCACAGTGATGACTCTGCATGATACTATGGGAATGACTCCAGGATATTCTGGTACTGAAGAGTTTTTTTACCTAGACTACATTAAAGCCTTTGACACCATTTCCCTGTGGGACAGCATTCTCCTGGAGAAACTGGCTGTTCTTGGCTTGGATGGATATGCTCTTGGCTGGATAAAATGCGGCTGGAGGGCTGGGCCCAGAGATTGGTGCGGAATTGACTAAAACTGAGTCACTAGTGATGATCACTAGCGATGATCACTAGTGATGTTCTGCAGGACTCAGTGGGGTGAGTCCCATTTAATATCTTTATCAACAATCTGGGTGAGGGGTTCAAGGGTACCCTCAGCCAGTTTGCAGAAAATCCCACCTTGGATGAGTGTGTCAATCTGCTGAAGGGTAGGAAGGCTTTATGGAAGGGTCTGGACAGGCTGGATGAATGGACTGAGGCCAGTTGTGTCAGGTTCAACAAGGTCAAGTGCCAGGTCCTGCACTTGGGTCACAACAACCCGGGGAACTGTCAGGCAGGGGGAAGAATGCCTCCAAAGCTGCACTGCAGAAAAGGATCTGGTAGTGCTGGCTGACAGCTGCTGAACATGAACCAGGGTGTGCCCAGGTGGCCAAGAAGGCCAATGGCTCCTGGCCTGTGTCAGCAATGGTGTGACCAGCAGGAGCAGGGAAGGGATTGTCCCCTGTACTCAGCACTGGTGAGGCCACACCTCAAATCTTGTGTCCAGTTTTGGGCTTCTCACTACAAGAAAGACATTGAGGTGCTGAAGCATGTCCAGAGAAAGACAATGGAGCTGGGGAGGGCTCTGGATCACAGTTCTGGTGAGGAGCAGCTGAAGGAGCTGGGGTGTTTATGCTGGATGAAAGGGGGCTCAGGGGAGACCTTTTCACTCTACAAACTTCCTGAAAGGAGGCTGTTGCAAGGTGGGGATCAGTATCTTCTCCCAAATAACAAGAGACAGCATGAGAAGAAATGGCCTGAAGTTGCACCAGAGAAGGTTTAGATTGAACATTAGGAAAAAATTCCATCACAAAAAGGATTATCGAGCCGTGTAACTGCATGCTCAGAGATGTGGCTAAGTCTCCATCCCTGAGGGTATTTAAAAGATAGGTAGATGTGACACTCCTGAACATAGTTTTGTGGTAGGCTTGGAAGTGCTGGGTTAATGTTATCTGAGTTATCTTAGCTATCTGAGAGGTCTTTTCCAACCTAAATTGTTACATATTTTGGCATTTTTTAGGACTTCTGTCTCCTTTAAATGTGCCTGAACACATATAAAGTGTCTAAGTATTAAAAAAATAGCCTTTCCAGGAAGTTTGTTAAAGTCAGTTTGACTTCCCTTTGACATTACCATGAAGTTTAATGAGAGGTTTCCATAGTGTTCTCTTAAATTTCTTCCATTTTCCTCAAAACTAATGCTGCCAAGAAAAGCAGGCTCATCTTTGCCAAATGTTAATACTCTGGATTAAGAGATGATCCCACTGTTTTCTCTACCTCTTTTGAAATGCCTGTAGTCCTCAAATCACTTTTAAAAAGAAAAAAAAAAATCCTGCATGAAGCATTTTATTTCATTATTGAGAAAGGTAAAGGGTAATAGTAGGGAATGGTCGGAGAAGCAAAATCTGTGTTTACATCTCCTTTAAAGATACCACAAGGAGCAGCAGGAAAATTCTCTATGTTAAAATGGGGTATGGTCCAACAGCAGCATATTCTTTTTGTCTGCACAGCTGAAAGCATTTTCTAGCATATTTACTTTCTGACTTACCCGGTGCATATAATCAGAGGAAATTAAGAGCCTTAACTCAAGATCACTAACCCAGTAACCCACCACAGTAACTCGATTGTGTGTCTCGTTTACACTTACCCATTTTCACTTATTCATTATGGGAATTTAGCTCTCACTTACTTATTACATTCACTTATTTTCAGCATGATTTCACTGATTTCATCTCTAATGTATGTGTCCTGACTCTGCTGGCAGCTCAAGATGGTGGTTCAGAAAGGGCCTATGCTCATCTTAAAAACATTCTCTCTCTCTCAACTCAATATTGCAGTTCTTTTAGTCAATACCTAAATGATTTTAAATCTCCTCCTTATCTATGTGCTGTTTGTTTCATTTTTTATACTCCTTACTTTTCATTTTTTTTCCATCAAGAGTTCAAAAGGAGTAGCTTGCTCTTCTCTATACTTTGCTCATTCATAGTGTCATTGCATGTGAGCTACATGACAGTCAAAAATAATACTTTCAAGGTACCCTAAACATCCCAAAAATAAATGCTCTGCTGTAAATGAAATTTGCAAACTCCATTTCATCTCATTAGATTTGTGCCTACATTAAATTAAAGTTTGGGTCAAATTGAAATCTAGAAATACTCATGCTTCCAAAACCTGTATATACACAGTAAATATGTAGGAGAGCTAATATCTTAGGGTTTAGATACATCTCCATCTACAGCCAGACACCAGATTTTAAGCGAGCATGATGGAAGTTGTACAATGTACAGAAATCCCCAAGATTTTTGCTAAAGAAGAGCAAGTTTCTCTCAGAGAATTTGTAACACTCTCCATGACAAAGACCAAGATTCCTAGTGGGACTTTTGACTCATGTTCAGCTGTCAGCCGGACCTTTGCCTTGAGCTAACTTTTATTTGAGGAGATTGGCAAGATTTAATAAACTGTGCACAGTACTCTGCATTGTCTTCCACCAGTCTTTTCATGCAGTGCACTCACCGAGTGCTGGCTGCCTCGAGTGACTGCCAGTATCCCAGGGAGGCTGGTGCTGGCAGAAAATCCTCAATGGGACAGGAAGTTTTATTGGATTTGAAGGAGGGCTCACAGCATGATTTGCTCTTGTTTCTCCAGCCACACTGCACTTCATTACCAATTTTTCAACACTGTCCTTTCTGGTTGATGGCTAAGGGGGAAAGCTGCATTTGCAAATGACATTACCTTGAGCATGGCTATTTTTCTTGGGAATTCAGAATTTGTTGATGACAGAGTCCTTTCTGCTGATTTACTACACAAGAAATAAGGCATACTGCTCTGGTTTCTGAAAAAGACAAAATTAAGCAGCTTAACTGCCAATAGCTTCAGAATGTAATCTCTCTGTTAATTTACACAAATATGATGTAGTTGACCAAGGATGAAATATCAAATCCTCATGAATGGTCATGATCCTGCTGTTTAAATGGTGTACATATTTCTACAGGATCAGATGTTACTAAACATTAAGGTTTAGTTAGTCCTGGTTTTTTGGTTTGGTTTTTTTTTGTTTTTTTTTTTTTTTTTTG
>VWZU01019327.1:1068374-1125549 GCA_013397095.1 Sterrhoptilus dennistouni | reverse complement strand
TTTTTTTTTTTTTTTTCCTGACAAGTCACAGGATCAGTATTTGGACAAGATTTTTCTCTCCTCACTTTGTTTAATGATAAGACCTTGCTTACCACACACTAGGTTTTGCCTGTTGAGGTCACACTTCTTGTGTTTATGTTCAGTACAGGATTTGGACAGCATTAGTTGCCTTTTTTTATGACTAAATTAATCTCTCCACCTTCAGCACTGGATTACTAGCAAAACAATTTGAACTTTAGCTGGCTTCTGTTAGCTTGGATAACTTTGAACACAACCCTTTGCAGATGATGTGAATGGGTAAGTATGAAACATTAATTTTTTTCCCAGCAGCCTTTCGACATAGCTGAATACAAACTGAGATTTTATTGTCCCAACTGGAATGGATAAGGTTGCTCGGCCATTAGTCTTTGCCAGAGTAATTTAAGGCCTTTCTTAAAAAAGGAGAAAAAAGAAGTTTGATCCGAACTATTATAAAGATGCTGGTATTAGTACCCTATTTTACTGATTCACAGAGGAGATAATCGTTCTGTTACCTCTTTCCCTAGTTAAGGTTAGATCTCAAGTGAAAATTTCCTATAATTTCTGGTAAAACTATTTCTACCTGTTTTATTTATTGTAACATTAGGCCTTGGCAGGGAGGCAGTATAGGAGACGTCACATGTACTGAGGTACATTTCAGTCATGACAGAAGTAAAACGTCAAGAGGAAAGGGAATATCGAATATTTTTTTCCAAGAAGTTGCCCAGTCTGGATCTAGTTTTGGGTTTCCAGACCTTCTACTTGTCACAAGTCCCACTTGTTACTGACAGTGCTGGAAGTTGCTTTTGCAACCAGACTCATATCCCATCTTCAGCAGTACTTTCTCAGGACAGTCATTTATGACATCCTAATTCAGGACTTCCCCTAAGAGTCATATTTGACATATAAATGCACACTTTACAGAAAGTCCAGCTGCCTCTTTTGTCTCCTATTGATTTTTCTTTTATTTTTGTATTTTTTTAAGTGGCCACAATAATGGGAAGAATAGAGGCTGTTTTGCTATCCACCTGGTTCTTACTGAAAATGGAAGTGTTGATTTAACAAGTATACTCCCACATGGTTGGGGTCTGGGCTTTTTTCTCTCTAAACAACAAAAACCCCTTGAGAATGACTGAGGTATTTTTGTGAATAATCCCTTGCATTGTATGGCCAGGGTGACCAGAGGCCAGAAGAGCTCAGGGGAGGCCAGTCTCCATTGGAATTTGATCCCTTCATTGTTCCGTCAAAGCTGGAGTGTTTTGACCTCCGGGGCACATTATAAATCTCTGTTACTCATTCAGACTTCTGCTCTGAAGCATTCACTATGGAAGCAGTAGTGGACTCTGTGTGGTTCCAGTGAAATTATTCAGCCCTCTTTAATATTTCATACACGTGCATAAAGCACATCACCTGAAAGCATTTATACCCTGGCAATACAATACAAGTAAACTCTGGAGAAGTAAAAGTTGAAAAGGTGTTTGATTTTATACCCATTTGCACAATTCAGCGCAACACAGCAGGGTAAAAAATTAAAAAACAATTAGCATATAGGTTGGCATTGTTAATTTTTGCTGCAAGGGATGCTTTCTCACTATTCTTTCTGTATTGAGAGACTCTCTCTGATTGTATCATAGTCTGGGAAAGCATAGCACCACAGGCAATGTGCAAAAGACCTGTCTGAAAGCTTTGTGGTCCTTTTGTTTGTTATGTGTTAAAAAAAGGGTTACTCGTGCAGCTGTTCACATTTGGGTAACAAATCAAGGGGCAAATTGCAGCTCCTCACACAGTGAGTGGAGAGGACAGATTTCTGCCCATGAAAGGTGGAGCTGCCAGTGCAGTATGTCAGTAAACACTATCAGTAAACACTCCCCCACAAATACAGGGGGAGAATGGATGTTGTGATGTGGTGGAGGGTCAACAGTCAAGTGAGGCAGTGTCAGAATATCCTGGCACCATTACACAGGGTGTTAAATAAAAGTGGATTTATTTTTATTGTTTTCTTTTTAATGAATAATCATATCTACAACATCCAATTCACTTGGTATTTGATCAGGTTAGAATGAAGACTTGTATTTCTAACTGCCTTAGGCCTTGATGACATTTAAGTTTCCAGTCTGCAATTTTGAGTCCGTGTTTCAGGACCTGCCTCCCTTGCACTTCTTTCTTCCCCTGCCTCCCTGTTTCCCATAAGCACACACACACACACTGGTGAAAAGCTAGAAGCTCTGTAAATGCAAGAGTTTTTTCTCTACAGATTTTTATGTTTGTTGTTATTAAATTAAAAAAGCATCTGTGTTAAAATTCGTGCTGGTTTGTTCCATATTGTGCTAGTTAAGATGCTAATGAAACCTACACTGAATGCTGAAAAGAAGAATTCATTCTGTTGTGCTGTAGCTACAGTACAAGTAGTTAAAGGCCACCTGTGGGCTTGCAACAGCTGGAGTGAGTATGAAACACTATTAAAATTAATGCTCTATATAATTCATGAAAGCTACCTGTGTGACATCTGACAGATTTACGTGGTTATAGGCCAGCTCTGCTGCATTTCTTGTTCCTGACCTTAGCCCACAGTGTCCCACTGAATATGACAGAGACAATTCTTAGATGAAAGTATTGCTGAAGCAGGCAAAACCCAGTCTGTACCTGTAGTGACAAAATTCTTAGGGACATAGTATGCTGAGCCTATTAATACTTTTTGCAGATTCATGGAATAATGTAAATTTAATTAATGATGCAGTTAATAGTTACTGCACTGACTTTACAGTCAGTGGATCACTTCAGCAAACACATTTTGTAATAGTAGGAGTTCATAGAAGGCATTATCAGGGAAACCAACCAGCAAGCAGCTTGAATAGTCTAATCTTGAGGTAACAAAAGCATGAATAACCATTTCAGGCTCTGGATCAGATACAACTGGCTGCAGAATGGTGATATTCTTTAAGCGTGCCCAACAGGATTTGGATTGAACCCAGGAAATAAAGCAACACCCTAGGCAAATTACTATTAAAATACAGACAACATCAAAGGCAAGAGCAGGAAATAAAAAGATTGAAAGAAATGTTTTGGTGCAAGGATAATTTATTTTCATTTTATCAACCTCTGCACATGAGAAGATTTTTTAGTTTCTGGGACTGCACATTTTACAGCCATATCAATACAGCAATCCACATTTTCCTCTTCCACTGAGCTTTCCTTCTGTCATTTGAACAATTAGATGTTTCTCCATTACTGAGTCCATTTTTTTTATTTGTGGTTTATTTTTTTCTTTTTCTACTTCCTTCCTCTCAAAACCCTCTTGACATTAAGAGAAGGGAGAGAGATGTTCTCCTTCTCCTCCTATGTAAGTTAGAAAACAATCAGAACAACAGAAAGATAAAATTTCTTTTGGCTGTTACTGAGACAGAAAAATAAGTGACTTCATTAAAAGTTTTGTCTAGAGAGAAATATAGATGGTTAAAAGAGAATTGCCTGTTAGTATAACCGTTCTAAAAGACACTTGGTGCAGTGTCCCTTAAAGTCAACCACATAATATGATCCTAATAACAATCAAATACAATCAAAACAGATCAGCACAAAATTTGAAGACCCAGCTCTTCTACACATTCCTGGAAAATTTCCACTGACACAGAGCCCCATAAGGGTGCCTGGAGCTGAGATTCATCCCAATATGATGAGAAATCCCTCTATGCTGAAACCAGAGTGGGCAAAAACAGGAGAAGGAAGTTTGACAGAGCAAATGACCAAAGTAGCTACAAAGTCAGAAATAGGAAATGGCATCATAAGTAGATGGAAAAATCAATTTAAGAATCATAAGACACACTTGGATACCAAAATTAAAAGTAATGTGTGTAACCACTATTAAACCCACTTTTGTGCTCTAATGAAATCTAAGGCTGTGACCAGATGGATTTTTCATATTCAGTAATTATTCTCTGGAACTTTTAAAGAAAACAGTTCAAACTATTATAGACTAGAGGACTGAGGACTACACGTCTGTAAAAAGGAATTACAAGTTTTAAGCAGCTGCTTTTGTGTACCATCCTGGCGGAGTTCTCCAGTCCTCTCATCAGTGGCAGGTAGCACCATTAGGGTATTTTGTGGGAAGGGTTTAATCTTGGTGCACAGAGTTCCACACAAAGGACCAGGCATGGTGTGGTGCTTCTCTGGATCAGAGGCTGAGGAGCTCTTAGGGAGACTGACACGTGTCAAGTAAATGGAATCCTATTCCTCCCTCTCTCCACAGTATCTAGGCCCTGTCCTCTGATTTTATTGTAACAGCTCTTGTAGACATGAACCACCTTCTTTTAAGTCCCTGTTCCATTCCTACTCACAAGTGAGACTCAGTCATTTAATCCTTTAACTGCCTCTGTGAAACAAATAATTCACAAGATAAACACACTTTCAGTTTAAGCAGTGCAGTAAGCTGCAACACTCTTTTTTCTGAATAAAGGCATCTCAGTTATGCATTAAAAGGTTCTTACATGCCAGGCTCCAGCTTTCTCACACATCCATGCAGAAGAACCTAATAAGGGCTCTGTAAAAAAGTGATGAATAATTTCTCATTAAGTTTAGGGGAAGTGCAGTATCAGTTATAACTGGGAAAATCTGCATGGAGATATCTCCAGTTTCTACCTATCATAAAAGATGCCAACTTCAAAGATGTTGTTGCAAAACCACCTATTTTATATTTCCACTTAAATATGAACTGGGGGTTTTGCTAAATGCTGACTGTCAGAACAAAGGGACAAAGCTTAGTGCACATGCATAAATATGTTACTCTAATGCCTTTTATTTATTTTGGTATGCAGCTACATTCTTCTATTTGTCTCACGTCTGTTACCCAACAAAACCAATAAATGAGTGTCAAATCAAGACAGGGAATCCCCTTTCTCCACACTCCTGCCAATATGGCCTAATTTAACTTCTTTTTTTCTACAATGAAGAAATAGGAAGACTATTTATTGATTTTCTGTTGAATTTTTTGAACAAAGGAAGTAGGCTGACTTCATTAGCATGTGTTTGCTGATATCAGAGTTAAATTCTGGGAACTGTCATCCGTATCATCTCTGAAGTCCATTACCTAAATGAATTTTAGCTTTGGATGCTTCTGAGTAAATAGTGATTAAGCCCCTTCTATTTTTTTCCATGGTAGGCAATAGGCAGAATGCAGGAGAAGACAAACTCTTTATCCTGTTAAGAGTCTAAGCCCCCCAGAAGTAAAACAAGGTCTTGGAACCCACTGTCTAACAAGAAGTCCAATGGCTTGCACATTTGGCAAGCACTTCATGCTAAATCAGATTAGCTAAATCTCCACAGTGAACTATGCTATGTAACTTTCTGTGACTTGCCAACAAAAGACATTTCTGAGACTAAACACTGATTTGACAGGAAGTTTGACAAATCCACAGCAACAACTATCTTTGGCATTCCAAACAAAATGGGAACGCTTAGAGAAAAAAAAAAAAACAACAAACAAACAAAACACAAACCCCCCACAAATGCACATAGCTCCAGTGAGATGCAGAATTTTACCATAAGTGACCTGGTGCAATATAGCTTTTTGCATTTTAAAGAAGTGGAGTGCAGAGGGTGGAGCTCAGAGGGACAATATTCTGACCACCAACATCTGTCCATGCCCATTGTGCAGCCCTGTCTTTGCTTTGGACAGCCAGGCCTATATTTAGGGAACAGTACTTCCAAAACACCCTGCTCCTAGGAAGCTACAGTACAAATAGGTTTTAAAAACTCATGTTTAACCCAAGCTGACATCTAAGCCACTGGAATTAACTCAGAGTCACTCGTTTGCCCTCTCCAGTGAGATGGGGAGAGAATCAAAAGAGTAAAACTGAGAATGGGTAAACCAAAAGCTGCTCACACAAGCAAACTGAAACAGGAAAGTAATTCAGCACTTGCCATCAACAGGCAGGTGTTCAGCCATTCCGAAGAAATGGCCTCCATCCCGTGTAACAGCTGCTTCTGAAGGCAAGTGCCATAATTCCATATGTCTCCTTCCCTTCTCCCAGCTCATGTGCTGAACACAACATCTTATGGTGTGGGATACCCCTGTCAGCTGGGATCAGCTGTGTCCCCTCCCAACACCTTGTGCCCTCCCAGCCTGCTCACTGTGGGGTGGGGTGAGCAGCAGAAAAGGCCTTCAGGCTTTGTAAGCACTGTTTAGAAATAGCTGAAATATTTGGGTGTTATAACACTCTGTCCATCACAAATCCAAAGCACAGTCTCTTACCAGTTATTGTGAAGAAAATTAACTCTACCCCAGCACAAAGAAGCTCACCAATGTAATTTTTCCTTTCCCTTGCTTTGATGATGCCAAAGGAAAAGATGTATTTTGTTAGGTTTTCTTAGCAAATACCTAGATATCTCCTGAATATGTTTATATCAACCTATTCCAGGCAATATGCCCCTCTGCCTATGTAGAGGTGTTAGCCTGAACCCTAAATACTCCTATGGTGTTAGCTCAGGTGGTTCCATATGACATGACATTCTTCAATTTAACATTACCCTTATTTCCCATCCTTAACTACAAAGCCCTGTCAAGCATCAAGGGCTGGGCCAAGGGCAAGCTGAGAAAGTTCACAAGAAAAATAGTCTCCTGGGACCCATCCTTCCCCAGCCTCATCTGTGCCACTGACATGAAATTCAAAATTATGGACGTAAGTGTGTGAAAAAGAAAAGATATCTTGTTGTTTATAAAACTACTGATTAAAGGAGTTCCTTCTCTTAATTAGAAAATAAATAAATATTTAACATAAGCAGATGCAAACAAGAACCCTCAAACTAATTCACTTTGGCTAATCAATTCCATATGGAAAATAAATTCATGCAAATCTAAGTCTTCACATGAACACATTTTTTCAGTGACATGTTCATGAGGTCATTTGTTTCAGATTAATAAATCAGACAGTTCTATCAGCAGCATACTCACCAACATCAACCTTTTTAATCAACAATTCATTTGCTTCATGGAGGAAAGTTGACCTCCTTGTGATTGCTATTCTCTGGTTAAGAATATGCTGAAGCTGTTGGACACAGGATACAGATGGGTTTCAAGAAGGGTTGGTGTTTATTCTGCCCAGTGGAGCATGCTGGAAAGCTTTCCTTGTACCCTGAAATATTGTGCTTTTGTCTGGTAAGTCTGTATCAACAAAGCATAGGCAAAGTAATTTCTAGCACACAAACACTTGGAAAATAGAGGATCAAGGGCCAGCAAAGAAATCTCAGAAGAGAGCATGTGTTCCTTTACACTGACAGTAATGAAGGCAAAATTAATACATCTTTATTGACACGTTAAATAAATTGAAGTTTCATATTCTATTTGTGTAATGACATCCACTGATCTAGTAGATTGAATTATACTGGTATTTTATGTATTCAACACATCCTTGAAATTTTAGATTTTGTGGGGGGAAATATTAAAAAAAGTAGTTAGAAAAGAGGGTGAAAATCTGAAGTTCAACTTTCCCCACTGCAGTCAGTGGTGAGGTTGCTATTGGTTTCAATGCATCAGCCTCAGAATTTTGCTGATGCTCAGAAAGCATGAACAATCTGTAGGATGTTACTTTTCAGCCAAGGCCATCATATGACCTTGAGTTTCCTCCTCATGAGCAAGATCCCATCCTGTGGTAAAAATTCTCACAGTCTCTTCTTATTCTTGTGGTCTTTGGTGTGTGTGCTGGTTTTATCCTGGACACTGATATCCCAAGCTGAAAGGAGTTTGCTGCAGCCCAGCCTGCCCCTCCCACACTGGTGTCCCCCAGGAGTGACACTGCCCAGGAGGGATGGTGTGTGCAGAGGCCACTGTGGCACTTAAGACCAGCAATTTAAACATGACCTACCCCTCTCTTTTTGGCTGGTAGAGAAAACATGTTTGCAAGTCAAAAGCTGCTTTTTTAACTAGCTCCAATGTGTGGGAGCCAATAATCAAAACATGGTGCCTATTTTGGTCTTGTTTCATTGTGTGCGGTCTTTAAATTCAAGCTCTGAGAGGTTTATCATAAGCCGAACTCTTCGTTTTCAGAGCTGATTGAATCATACAGATTGAATCCTAAAAACAGCCCTTGGAGAGAAAATTTATAATTTTACTGTGTAGTTTTAAGCTCAACTTTAAATTCCATATGCAAACAAATCTGATTAAAGATGATATCCAAAGAGGAAAAAAGTAAGTTTTTTAGAATTTTCATTGACTTGGAGTTTGCAGGTCAAATACTTTCCACAGTGAGCCATGAAGAATTGTAACTGTGTGTACAGCCTTCAAAGCAAAGTACATGCTGTCATGTGGCCTCAACCCCAATTACCTGCTGTGTACTGCCAGGTAAATGGTAGGTATTTGTTGCATACTCATTCCTTTGGGGCTTTTAAAGGTGAGAAAGTACCACTTTAAAAGCTTGTTTCAAAACCCAATGTCTTATACTTGCCTTACACTTGTTTCACTATCCAGTTACTATGAGAATCAAAATCAAAATTCTGATGGTTCCTGGGATATTCTGGATTAACAACTGGAGAATTCCTTTACCAGGAGGAGCAAAAGGGGGAGACATCCACTGGATTATTGTTCATGTGCATGCAAGTGTTAAGAATGAGAAAAATGAAATAGAAACCTTGTAAATGGAGAAAGGAAAGGACAGGAAAGGACAGGAAAGGAAAGGAAAGGAAAGGAAAGGAAAGGAAAGGAAAGGAAAGGAAAGGAAAGGAAAGGGAAAAGGGAATAAGACATAAGGTTGCCTCAAAGTGTTAAAATGTGATTTACAAGTGAACGAAGGTGATGGAAATTCTTGATGAAATGGATTCAGGTATTCTTCATAATTATATTACTCTAATAACTGGAGACTGCAGTAAGATTTTAATTTTTCATTGCTCTAAACCTTCCATTGACAAACAAGTTAGCAAAAAATACTGTGCTCCAGAGGGTGTTTGTGCCGTTTCAGGCTGCAAACATGGAACAGATGATAATGGAGGATGGAAGAAGGAGAATTAAAAGGGGGAAATGGGGGTTAAATACATAAAAATGAACATACGTCTAAAATTGATTGCAGCAATAGTTTCAGCTCCCTTCACACTGAATTCTTTAATCTTTCATTTCCTGGTTTATAAAGGAAATTATGAGAATGCAATAAAAAAAGCATATTTGTATGCTAGCCTGAGAGTACAGAATAGTGCTTTTACTAATTTGTAATTTAGAAATAGTCTGTGGAATGAACAATGAAATTCTCTTAGTCAGGAGTCTAGCTCTGAGTCATTGCAAGGGATGCAAGCTCACCAAGTCAGTATTTTCTCCAGGTTTTAGGAAAGTCCTTCTGTTTCCAGACATTAGATGCTCTAGTATTTAGCAATCAAGAACATTGATGGGCTTTCGCAGAAGTAAATTCCTGGTTACTTCTTGGGGTTTGCTATCAGAGTTGTACATGCAGAAGAGTTCTGAATGGGAGGCTCCACTGAACTGTCCATTTAAGAGTGCTAATAATGAAAAAATGGGAGAAGTGCAGGTAAATGACAGCATTAATAAGAGGCATGTCTGTTCAGCAAACAAGTTTAAGTTCAAACGTTTACATTTTTTAAAATTAAAGCTTTGCAATCATTTTTAATATTTAATTTTCTATTTCTTGTCTCATTGAAATAACTGGACTGTAAGTGGACTTTTTTTTTTTTTTTACTTTTATTCTTCCTTTGTCCAGTGTGATACAAAGTATGAAAAAATTATTGTAAGAGAATTTAATCACAATTTAAAAGGAGAACAGGATGTATGAATTTTTGTGCTAAGACCTGAAAAACAGGAAAATGTGAGGAGGATGATAAAAGTGATTAGCTGAGAACATCACCCTACGTGCTTTGGGCCTCAAGTCTTCAGCTGGTGAAAATCGCCACAAATTTATTGATTTCTTTCAAATCATGTCTGCAAAGGATCTAGCTCTTTAGTTTTAGTAAAGATAGTCTAACAATGTAATAAAAAATAGTTTGTATTGACAGGCTTTTAAATGACAATATTCCAAACAAAACATGGGGTTACCAAAAAGAGTGATTTTCAATGTCTTGGTGCTACCAGAGAAAACTGTTATTGCAAATGCAATAATAGCCTTTTGTAATAATGGTCTTTTGTAAAACATCACAGAACCTATGGGGGAACCCCTTTCTGGGCTACTGCACCTCAGCCTGATATCATTTTCTCATTCCACTGAAGACTGTTCTGTGGATCCCAACATTTCCAGTTCTAGAGGGCTTCTCTCTTTTTATCTGTGAAAATATTGCCTATGATTTGTAAGCTGCTGTTCAGTTTCCGAAAATCTCACACTACATACATATGCAGAGTTTCACAGTGCCAGAAGCTTTACCCTGATGATTTCAGGCTCCAAAGTGGGGGGGTCATATCTCTTGTTAGATAGACTGGCAAGAGCTGGCCTGAGCTTTCCTGCCTCTTGGCCTCATGAAAGGATCCTTGGCCCTAAAGATTAATTCCGTTTTTCCTCTAAAAATGCTAGCTATATATTGCTTAGCTTCCTACAATCCCTACCTTGTCACATATATTTTCACTTCCAAGGAAAGGAAGGAAAAATTATGCTTTCCTTTCCCATGAAACTCCCTTTCCATTCCTTTATTGGAGGCTTCTGGCTGAGCTGTGTGAAATGGTCCTGGACAACGCATTTAAACACAGGGACCGAGGTGGCTGGTCACCACCTGCCTTACTGAGTTACATCCCTGGGAGCTCAGGTTTCAGCCCTTTGTTCTCTCCATGTGGAAAATGCTTCCCTGGAAAGAAGAGGGCATAGAGGGTTAATGTTTGAGGAATGCAGGGATGGGATTAATGCTTGTGGCAATTAGTTACTCAGTGAAGCTGCCTCTGCACACCAATTTTCCTGAGGCTTGACACAACGGGGAATTTTATTTACCTGAACATTCTCTTTTAACCTGAGAAGGGCTCCAAACTTCAATAAAGTTGGACACATGCATAAGAATTTGAATCTTCTAACCCTAAAGCAGTAAAATCAACTGTATTTTACAAAACCTGGCTTTGAAATACAAACCTGAGATACAATAGAAATAAACCAAGGAGGGAACAACCCCACTTTGAGCCCGGGACAAGTCAAAACCCCTGATATCCCTCACTCCCAACCCAATTGCCACGCAGTGGTGGCTCCCTCCTGACGTGAGCAACCTCCTAAGAGTGAACTCACAACACATGCAAAAGAGCATTCCTGGAATACCCACACAGAACTTATAATATCCATTATATGCCTCCTTCATGCAAAAGTAAACTGTATTTAAAGGCAATATACATGCTTGCTATGTAATTACATCAATCAGAGAGAGCTGTTTCTCTGCGTTCCCCTGCTGTTGCCATGGCAGCATCCCCATGTTTGCAAAGTGCAGGGCACCCGCTCTTAATTATACTTACAAAGCAGCTACATTTCAAAGGAATACAATAAATACAAAGTTGAAGTGAGGGTGCTGCACCGAAGTGATATGAACAAATATACTTTTATCACGTCTGCATCTCATGCACACTTCACACCCATTATTAGAGCATTCTGCCTAATTCCCGGTTCCTTTTGTGCATTTATGGAAAACTCCAGATTTTTTCTCTGCCAGAAAATGCAGTCTGTGTTGCAGGCCCCAGAAATATTCCTGCTTCTAACCTGGGAGTGGATTGTTATGAAACCAAAGCAATTGAGAGAAATCTTTTAATTTGTACTGATCAAAATGTGCCAAGGGGAATGTCTCTTTACTTAACCACTGTAAAATGCCATCTCTGCTGCTCCACTCCCACTGGTGCCCAAGTCTCCTACCCAGCAAATGCCTGATGAGCTGCCTCCCTGCTGCAGTCACCTGTCTCATTGCTACCATGATGGTTTTGGTGACAGCAGAGGTGACACAATCAGTCTAACATGACATTGATCAAGCAGAACATATTTCAATGCATGAACCACCAGGTTAGTGCAGCACACAGCACCAGCACAGTCTTTGCTTCCTTGTGGATGAACAACATGGAAATTGCAGTTGATATAAATTTACATTCTGGGAAATTTACATTTTTACCCCCATAAAGAAACAAGGGATTCCCTCATTCTGAAATTAATGCTCTCCCTCAAGTTGAGCAGGGCTTATACAGATGCTGGATTGCAGATATGAATTATGTATTTTCTGGGGGTGGAATGTCATGCAATTTTAGTGTTATTCAAGCCACAAAGATCCATCAGGGGAAAAGTAATTAGAATATTTCAGAGATCCAGATTTACATTTCTTAAAGCTTGTGAGCAAAATTAAATTGGCTGCCTCCAATTTACATGTCTGCAATCACACCATGAAAACCCTGTCAGATCTCAGCTTTTGGATCTGAAACCTCTGTGGGGGAAACCAGGTGTTCTGGCAAATTATGGTGTTGCTTTGGTGTCACTTGTGCACAGCCAATCCTGAAATAAATATGTGCTGAGGTGTAGGGGGCACTGTGTTACTGCATGTATATGAGCAGCTGTGGTAAAAGCCATTGGATCTGATTTACAAGACAGAAGCTTAATTTTCCAGCTTATTTATTTCTATTCTTGGTTTCTTTTTTCATGTGTATTTATTTTTCACCTTGTGCATGGGAAATGTGGTATTCTCACCAGGGTGTATGCACTCAGCCCCAGAAAAGTGAAGGAATTCTGCCTTCTTAATCAACCACAATCTGACTTAATTATTTGGGTAAGCAATGTGGCCTGGATAAGCATCAGGGCCTGGACATGGCTGACCTATAAGGACATGTGGGCAGTAATGATTCTTCTATTTTAAAAAGGAAAGCAATCCTACAATTTGGCCTGTGAGCTGTAGCCAGGTGCTGTGTTTTTTCTGTCTCTCTATCTGTTCTGTCCAGGTAGCTGCCATGGCTGCCTTAAAATTACAGTGACTTCTAGATAGACTTTGAGTCTCATTTGACTCTAGCCTGCTTCTATGGGTGGCCAAAGTCTTCGGGTTACCCTGGCTGGAGCTATGGATTGAACAGGATGCCACAAATCTCTTGCAAGGCAGGAGTCTGTTGTTTCTTGTACCACATGCTGATTCTCAACACTGGACTCAACAGATACATTATGTTTCCCTACTCTGCCAACAGAATAAAAATAATACCAGAGTGGTTTGGACTACCTTGTGCAGGCTCACATTTCCAGACCTTTTGGTCTGCAATAGTTTCCCCCATCTGAGAAATGTACTGCTAAAAGAAGAAATTGCATTATTTAGACTGGTTTATGTCTGTAAGTATTTGATAATACACACAGATATATATGTATATATGCCTAGATGTGCATGTGGAGCCTGTAGTGCCCTTATGTGGAGCACAGATGTTACATAATGCTTCCATCCGGGAACAGAGAGGCAGGGACATGACTAAGCAACAGAGCGTGACTTATGAATAACGAATTGTGCACATTCCCAAAGATATTTCTTTAGCTGATCTCCAAGGAAAGACATCTCCAAAATTAATACATTTGAGAAAACTCCCATCTTCTAGAGGACTATGAGGAGATAGTGGAGGACAAAGAGCAAACAGAAAAATAGGCAGAATTTATTCCATAAATTTGCATTGCTCATTGTAGATAACTCGTCTCTGACAATGACTTTATGCATTGATTCAGATGATTAATATGTGGGTCAAGAGTTTTCACCCACTGCACAGCAGTGAGTACAGTGGGATTGAACTCCAGTTTGCAGCTGAAGGCAGAAAGCAGACCTCTCACAGGCACCAGAGGGCATTTTGGGGCAGATTAAAAATCAGTAGGGTGAGATCTAGGAAGTTCTAGCTCCTGATTCTACTTGACCAGAAACCTGCATGCAGACACCTACAGCTTTATGACCTTCTTGCCTTGCCTCTTTGGGTTGCCAGTACCTCCTGTATAAACCAGGATCTGAAGATATCAGTTTGCTCAGCAAGAGCAAGTAAAGGAGCAGCATCAGCAAGGCAAGAACTTCTAAAACCTTTGAGCCAGTTCCTTGTCTGGAAAAAATGGGCAGAGCTCCATTCCCACCAATAAAGTGCCAGATGACTCCTGCTGGGTCTCTAGGACTCAGATTTCTCAGAGAAAAAAAATCTAATTGACAATAAAATAAGAGAGAAGGAGGGAAAGCTTTTAAATGCCTGAAAGATGATTTGGAGACAGAAAATGAAGAGCCAGGGGCAAAGAAACAAGGGCACATTTGAAATGATTCAGTAAGCTAATGGGGAAAAAGATGAAAGAAATATCACAGATAATGAGAGAAGGGTGATTATTTTCCATCTCCTCTCTTTATCCACATTTTGTCAAAGCAATCATGACTTTCCCATGGAGACAATATGACCATCTGATCCAAGGATCTTTCACTTAGGTGAGACATCTGCTTGCAATAGCAACCCCTCAGCCCTGGAATCCTTGCTTGTCTTAGTGCTGATTGGGTGATTATATGGGGCTGTTCATTATCTGCTAAATTTCTAAAACGCTCCCCTTGGAGCAGGTGTACCTACACAGCACTGCAGGACAAAAGGCACTGCTAAGCTCCAGCTCCCCTGTGCTGGTCAAACAAAGCTGAGTTAGTAAAAAGCCCTGTGCAGTTTATTGTGAGACAGAGGACCCAGGGAAGGGTGCCATGAAAGGTTGGCTCCTTTTTGGACTGAGCTCTTAAACTCAAATTCTTTCAAAGGCACAGCAAGGCCAAGCCTTTCTGCTGACCTTTTCAGATGCTCCCCTGTGGCATGGCTCTTTATTTCCTTTCAGATCCACTGCCTTGCCTGTACTGGCTCTCTGTGCCATTCCCCTTGCTTCTCCCCCAGGACAACACAGTGTGATCTCATTTATTAGGCTTGTTAACAAGGCCTTGTTCTTTATATTTTCTTCTTCTCTTTTGCTATCTTCTATTAATCACAAGGTTTGCTTCGGTCTGTGCATTTCACAGTTTGCCATGACATTATTTCTCCTCATGCAGGGCAGCACCCCATGTGGATGATGTAGATGGGCTCTTGCTTCCTGGGGACAGGCGTTTGGATTCCTGAGCGACAGGATGCTCAGCACAGTTCAAAGTTCCACCCAGTTCAATATGATGCTGATCTGAACAGTGAGGACAGCTGATTTCATGGCTGATTGCAATCTGGGCCAGGCAGGTTGTGACCAAACCAATCTTCTGTCTGTAACGGATGCTAATAAGTTTCATGATGTGGATACAACTTTGATCTTCATCTTAAGCCTGAATGTAAAGAACCGAATAAAATACCCCAGGGAAATGAAGTCAACGCCTGCAGTTTTCCCAGGACCAGATCAACTCTGGACCAAGGCTGAAGTATTTGAAGTCCAGCATTAAGCAGGGAAGGATGCATGTTTGAGCAGGCTACAGAAACCTTTAGTTCCAAAAGAACTACTACCTGATTTGGAAGGACTTCAAATATCTGAAAGATGAGCTCTCTATATATTTAGCATCCAATTACAAAAATAACTAAAATGAGTGCATGCTATAAATCTTTCCTCAATGATATTTGTGTCAGAACTGGTGATAAGACAGCAGCATAGAGATGACAATTTGAAAAACTCTCCTTTTTTATATCTCATTTCATACCTTAGACCAACTCTCCAAGCTTCCCTGCAGCTGTCAGCTCTGTTGAGATTTATTCACCAGCAATCAAGATTCCAGGCATTCCCAGGAAAATTTACACTGACATTTTTCCCTCTTTCCACTAACCCTCATCTATACCCACCTCTTCTCTTTCCAGCTCCGTTTCACTGCATTTTCTCCTTTCCTTAGGCAGGGCAGTGACTCTGCTTCCCTTTCAACATTGTGAACACTCTGGGAATCAGCAATGGTGGAAAGGTGTCATAATAGAGATAGCAGTGTTTGGGGTTTTTTTATTGGGATTGATTTATTTAATAAAATCATAGAATAGTTTGGGTTGGAAGGGACCTTTAAAGGTAATCTAGCTCAAGCTCCCTGCAGTGAGCAGGAACGTCTTCAGTTAGATCAGGTTGCCCAAAGCCCCATCCAACGTGACTTTGAGCACCTCCAGTGACACAGTACCACATCCTCCCTGTGAAGTGTATTCCAGTACCTGGCCATCCTTATAGTGAAAATTTCTTCCTAATATCTAGTTTGAATCTGTCCTCTTTTAGTTTAAAACCATATACCCCTTGTCCTGTAACAGCAAGCCTGGCTAAAAACTCTATCCCCATCTTTCTTATAAGCCCCATCAGGTACTGGGAGGCTGCTAGAAAGTCTCCCCAGAACCTTCTCTTTTCCAGGCTGAACTACAACTCTCTCAACTCCCTGTATTCACAGGAGAGGTGCTCCAGCCCTCTGAGCACCTTTGTGGTCCTCCTCTGGACTTGTTCCAACAGGTCCCTGTCTTTCCTGTGCTGAGGGCTCCAGAGCTTCATGCAGTGCTCCAGGTGTGCTCTCTCGAGGCATATCTGTGTTGTAGATAATACAGATAACAAAGGTAAGACCTGCTAACACCAACTGAACAAGGAGTGAAAAGCAGTACCAGCCTAGCTCTCCTCACAAGGAATAAATCTTAACCACCGAGCTCGTTGCTCTGTGCCCCTCTGTATTATAATGATCAACTTCAGGAGTTCTGAACACACCTCTCCTGCATGGCATAGGGAAGTGGGGAGGGATTTCAAATAGCTCTTCATATTCTGAACCGAAAAATGGGAGGGAATTTCTATGTAACCATGCATGTGAGCTCTACTAGAGAAACACAGACTACAACACTTTGGTTTCTTATCCATGTGGATTTATTTTTTATTTTTGCTTCCTCTTAACATCTTCAAACACCCCAATTAGCTCTTCATGCAGCAAAGGGTCCCATTTATTGCAAGCTGTGTCAAAGACTTTTAGCATGGACTGTTGGACTTTTGGCAACTGAATTGTAGCTTTTCTTCTACTGAAATATTCCTTTTTTTGGTGAACATTTTCTATATCTTGTACATTTGACTGAATGCACTAGTATATTATGACCTTTCTGTGCAAAAACCTTTCTTTTTTAGCCTACGCTCTGCACGTTGAAGAGCCACTTTACCAAAGCTTCACACGTGTGAATGTTTTTCTTTACCTTCATGACAGCAAGCACTGTAACATATTGATAGTTTCAAGGCAGGTTGTACAACTGAAGATGCTTTCTTTCTTAAGCAGGCACTTCTGATTCTGCTGTTCAGTTTGGTCAAAAAGTATTACCAGCCTTCCCCAGCATGATATTTACATAGAAAGAATGCAAACTCTTGTCCAACTCAAGTGATTTTTATGGTTCAATGAGTAACAAGATATTCATCACCAGAAGGTCTTTTGATTTCATTTATTTTTACCTTCTCTTCTGCTAAGAAGTATATTATTATGTTTATGAACTGCCTACTCTTTACTCAGAAGAAGTCAGCTTCCTGAAAAAATCTGCCAAATGTAATTCACTTCCAGCTTGCTATCTTGGAAATTAAGACAAACTAATGGTGTATTGACTCAGACATAAGTTTGCAAAACAGGAACCACTTCAAAACTACTCTCCTGACCTTTCAGCAGGCACAGGAATATGGAAGCAAGGGCTTAGAATATAGGGACAGAGGAAACACTTGAACTTCTACATCCTTACTCCCCTGATGTAGGATCTCCAGGCTGTTTAGATCTGAATCACCTCAGACCTTTCCCAGCTGAGCAAAGCCCATCTGGCCCAGACAACACTGGCTGTTGTAGGAACAGCACAATGGTTTTGCACTATGAACAAAGCATTAAGAGAGACAGGTTGCAAATTCATTGGAGATGACACAGGGGAAGACCTTTTCACTTATGAGATGGTGTTAAACAGGCTACTTGCATAACCCATACTTGTCCCAGCACCTCTGCAGGAGCAAGGATCTGGAAAGCAGCATCCTGCCATGTTAGCAGATGGACATGAGTAATGCAGCCAAGAGAGCAGAGAAAAAGGGATGCTTACAAGGAAATCACATAAAGGGAGTTAATCCCAACTGAAGGATGTAGACAGCTGTTAACAAGTTTGTTGAATGCAGTGGAGAGACATAATTATAATACGACTGCACACAAGCAAGGAACTAGGATTAAGACCTCAGCAAGAGCAAGGCAGGTTTTACAGTATGAATCACCAGCAGACAACTACTGTTGTTTATGAAAGCAGGTTCATTACCCTCTGCAGGCAGTGCTGTGTCTTGTCACGAGATGGGGCTGGGATGAGATACCTCACCACGCAGGCTGGCATATTATTCTTGCTGAGACCACGTGCAGCTCTGGGCTGCTACTCAGCATGAACAGAGCCATCAAAGTCTTTCTCTAAACCAGCAGAAAAATGCATGAAATTTCTCATCTCCACGAGCTCAGCTCTGCAACCTCTGCAGAAGAACAGAGTATTTTTGTGGGCTTCTAACTATGCACTGCAAGTAAAATGGCAGAATTAGTCTGTTTGCCAAAAGGTAGTGCCCAATCTGCCTATTTTCCAGTCGGATGCTATTTAAAGATAATATAAGCTACTCTTCTGCTGCAGTTATAGTGCATTGTAATAGAATTTTAAGTTCTGCTACTAAAACACACCTTTGTACAATTTTATGTGTTTATTAGGAGCTGTGAAATTTAATTAAATACAGGGCAAGCATTTCTTCTTGTCAGCTCTGCTGACAGATCTGACATTCATTGAGCACAGATGCTCCTCTTGAAAGATCTCTGTTCTGTCCTAGCTGTTAATCCTGCCTCTTCTCTGTTTTGGTTGGCTTTTTTTTTTTTTATACATGTATTTTTTTTACATATGGGGATTTTTGCAGCAGTGAATGTTAGGACAGCTTTTAGTGTAGGTTACAGAAACATAGAATCACAGAATGGTTTAGGTTGAAAGGGGTCTCAGAGATCATATCGATCCAACCCCTAAGTAGATGATCTTTAAAGTCCCTTCCAAACTCAACAATTCTACGATTCTATGAATCAACACCCAGTGTATTCTGAAGCCTTTTTGTATATCCATAAGAGGACACCTGTCAAAAGCAGCTAAAAAAGGAGAAAGAAACTCTTACTTGAGTTCTTTCTAAGTGTGATTAGAGATTAAGGATGTAAAGTTTTGACCACAAATGATTTGTGTCAATGTGCAGATTGACTTGGAGGATGACATTTTTGAATTTTTATTTATGCCTTTGATTGGGTCCATGGGAGGGATTAGACACATCAGGGCTGGTGCTGCAATACCTCCCTTAGCCTGAAAGCAGGAATCCCACTGTGGCACCTCAGTTGTCTTCATGGAACGGACCAGGGTAATTTCATCCAGAGGGTTTCCTACTCTCTGAGGTGCTGGGAATCTTGGCACCTAAAACAGGGTTCAGAGGACACTAGAGACATCAGAGCTTCTAAGATTACATGTTTCAGTGCCTTGATGGATGGATCCAGCTCTCATGTAACTGGCTGTTGGCTTTTTACTACGAATTCATGTGTGTTTCAGTCCTCATCTGGAATGACCACTGACAAAATGAGGCAATAACTCTCTCTGTCAAGTGTCTCACTGCTGAGCCCACCAAGAGAGGGTGACAGCTGTGATTTTTGTAGTTGTGCTGTGTTAGAAAGAGAGCTGCACTTGTCAGCTGACAGGTAAAGCTGTTTTTCCTTGTGGTGAACCTGAAAATATTTTAAGAGATGACTAATTCATGAAAGTTTCTATTGTCCATTAGCCCAGCCTCCTAGACACTTTGTCACCATACAACCATGCAATTAGTTACTTTTCCTTCCAAAACCAGCTCAGACACACACTTCTAAGCAGTGGTATCACTTATTAAATGATGCAAACCTCTCATCTTCAATGGGTCAAGGTCTGGAAAAAAACAGATAAAAACAGTCCTACTGATAACAGTACACTGAGACCTTCTTTTAGGTTTTGTTAGGAATGTTGCTCTTTGGAGATTCCAGCATGCCTTGCTGAAGACCCAGAGGATTTAGGGCTTCCTCACAAGGGCTGGGACTGCAAAGAAGCCCTGGGAATGTGCCGCTGATGCGTGGGTGTAGCAGTCCCCAGCCTGGTGGTAAAGTATTGTGTTGTTAGTCACTGGCAGAGGCGAGGGCAAACAAACAAGAAGAAATTCAAAGAGAACATCAAACCACTGTAAGCAACCTGAATTATGCAGGAGTCGTAGAGTCAACACCAAGAGGATTGGATAGGAAAATTACTGAAAAATGAATAGCAACATCTGTCTTATGTCTGTATCAGACTTGAAGCAGAGCTGGAAAACCTGTTTTGATGACATGCCAGGCAAAACAAAACTGTTCCCTGTCCCTCAAAGAAAATGAATACAGAAAAATGCCACAAGCTATTTTTCCTTCTGCCACATTAACCCGTTTCAGAGCCACCTATCCACTTTTGTAGGTCTTACAAATTCAGGGGAGGCAGCACCAGCCCTACTAGCAGTGTTAATTCAGCTCAACTGGGAGCTGAGACAGCCAGCCTGTAGTTACCAAGGAGCTGCAGCCTGGTGCTGAAAAGGGGGAAGCTGCTCTTCTGTCACTGTGAAATATTTCTGACCCAGGGTGAGCCCATGCTGAAACAGGGGTTGGTGAACATGGGAATGGATGGGATATGCTGTCAGTGCCAGAAGCCATGTGGCTGCAGGGTTGCTGCCATCCCAGCTCCACGGTCATCAGAGCTCAGTTAGAAAATGTCCCTGTTTGGTTCAGCTGCTGCAACTCCAGGCACTGAATTTGCTCTGGGAGAGTAGAGGTGGTACTTGCTCTGCCTCTCAAATTTTTCCCATAAAATTCATAAAGGAAAGACTGTAGCAGTGCTTTCTCCTCAGCTGACTCTGCTTTTCTATTTAGCAACCAGCCACCCATAAGCTGAAGTGTGAAGTTTAGCCCTCTGGAAGAAAATATGTCAGGCCCTCAAAGGACACGTGGGGCACACAGGAATCCCACAGGCACCTCTGCACTGTGCTCATCTGCAAAGATGCCAGGAAGTAAAACATTGTCAGGATTACTTTACTGGAGGCAGAGGTAACACAGCAAAATACTTAAGCTACCAGTTTAGCTGTCCAGGACAGTTTCATTACATTGACCAATAATGATTTCTAAAAGATAATTTATAAAATACTGGATTGAACACCTTCTGAGCATTTTGACAAAAAACATAAGAAGATTTGATGTCTTTTTTTTTTTAACTGTTGTGCCTTTTACAATGAATTTTATAAATCTCATTTCATTTTTCTGCCTAAAGTACATTAGTTTCTATGGAAACATGGTAGTCATTTACGTGTATGGTGTTTTCTGACATCCATATGGGGAGTATAAGGAAAAGTTATGTCACCATTGTGAAATGCAGGCATTTATGTGATGCTTACCATGGTTCCACGTGCAAGAGAGAGGATGAGAGAGGATACCTTTGGTCTGTTGCATAATAGATGCAAAAGCCCAGATACAGGGAGGCAGCAATGAGCTGAGCTGTAGAATTTCACACACACACTCAACACATTTATATTCACACCAAAGAAGAATGTAAGATTCACTTAATATTTTTATTTTGCCTATTTGGTGCAACCATGTCTGTCTTCACTGTGTAGAGCAACACAGAAACTCAGTGAATTAATTACCATCCTTCCTGTGACAATGTTCAGTATTGCTGAAGAAAAGATAAAGGAAACAATCATGCTGTTTCTTCGTTCATGAAAATGAGAAAATTATATTGTGACACAATCTGTAAATAACAGAACCATTGGCTGTGTAAGTATTTCATTCAGGAACATAAAACAAGCTTCCAGTGAGTCGTAATTGTTCCTTATGTTTTAAATAGGCTTTTATGAATCTACATTTCATATCTTCTGAAGGGTTAATGAAACCCTCCCTATTTGAAGTATGTTTTAAAAAGCCATGCTAGTCAATCCAGGATACTTAGAAAATTATTGCTGTACCTTGGGTATACTATAGAGCTAGAATGCATCCACACAAATCATTTTCCTGTTATGTGAGAAGTGTACTTTAGGAAGCAGCTTTCTGCTCATTGAAATTACCACAATGTTACTTCTTGTGCATCTTTTACTTTTGATTCTTAATATTCAGAACTGTAATTGGAAAAATTTTTACAATTTTTACCATTAATTTCCTCTAACAAGACATGGAAAGCATCTTCCTTGAATAAACCTCTGCAATGCAAAGTGAACTGCAATGGGAACATTAACCTTTGATGTACAAATCAGGTGTTGTTGCAGGTACTACCACAGTACTAACAACCAGCAAAAAGCTGTAGCAATATGACAGGTAGGATGAATTAAATCTAGCAAGCAATTGAAAGCAGCATTTATTTACTAAGAAGACATACCAATACAGGCAATGTTATCCTTTACTATGAACCACACAAAGAAAAATATACTTTTTCAGACCTCCTCCAGCCAATATGTGGGATTCAGTGTATTCTTTCAAAAATACGTAGATTTCAAATGTTTTTGATTACTCCTGCCTTATAGGAGGAATTGTATTTTCTCTAAGAGCACCATTAGGAGAGACATAAGTAGCTACATTTCTCTGTCAGACCACCTTCAAGTGCTCTTCCAGGGGATTTAGTAAGGGCTGCCAATTCTGTCAGCAGCTTGAGAGGAGCAGAGACAATTGTCCTGGTGGTGCATGGCAGGACAGCTCAGTGGCTCCTGAATCACTCATCTGCTCCCAGCAGAGCCAAGTGGAGCAACAGGCCCACACTGCGGATGAGGCAGGATTGGGTTCACATGTGGGAGTACCACAGGAAATGAAGGGACATTTTGCCATATGTAACACCTTGCTGTAGACAGCATCTTCAGCTTAATTTTTGTCATGTCTGAATTGGGAGTGCTTTAGTCCCCAAAATCTCAGTGTTAGACAAATGAAGCCCCCTATACAGGCAGGACTTTGTTATTTCTGGGCAAAACTAATGGAAAACAAAAATCTATGGCATGAGGGAAAATGAATCCAAATGGCTGAAAATGTGAGATCAGGGTACTAACGGGAAACAGACAGTGTTTATTCCCAGTTCTCTGGACTTCACTAGGAAACAAATGACACCCAAGAGAAGGTAGGTTGTGGTTCTGGCAGGTGGGTATTGAGCTGAAGAAGCTTGTTTACCTCATGTAATATGGCATTGCCAGATAGTCTTGCTTCTTATGCCCATGAGAGCACCAGCACCTGAGCCATGGCCACCTTGCTGGCAGCTGAGAGGTCCCTGTTCCTTCCCTGCTCAGAGGGTGAAAACAACCCAAAATGTGATAGGGAGCTGCTGGGAAGAACAGTACTGCAAATCCCTGCAAAAGCACTGGCAAGTCCTGGTTGCCCTGACTTTGCCCTGAATCTACCACTAACTTCAGTCCTCAGTGAGATGTCAGACTTAACATTGCTCTTCTATTAGCTGTTTCTGGTTGCCTGGCATTTGCCATCAAGTGAAGGTTGCTGGAAAGAATTTGGTGAAAAAACCTTTTTATTTTATCTATTGCGTCTATACTGCCTGAATTCTCAAGGTAACTCAATTCATCTACAGTGGGGTGATTCCACTCTAAATTAATTTGAGATTGAGAATCTATTTTTGAAGGGAAATGCTAAAATACCTGTCTTGATGCAGAGAAATCAGGTCTTGAAGTATGTGACTGGCAGCACTATGGGGTAAGGCTTTTGCTGAGTGCAGGATTTATTTTGGCAATTCTTGGTACGCTAAGTCCTGCATCACAGCTTCAGCCTCACAATTCTGTGTGTTTTTCTTTCTCTTGTCCTTCCAAGGACGGCTGTCTCATTTAGCAGGAATGTCAGATGGGTCAACTAGGAAACAAACAGCCTGGTAAAAGCAAAACAAGAAATGTGGAGTGAAGGGAAACACTGAATATTTATCTGTGTTGGCTCTGGGATGGTTCCAGATGTCAGTGTTGTGTCAGTGGTGGAGACAGCAGATATGCTGGCCACCAATCTGAATCGCTCCTTTAGGATTGTCTTCCCTTTCCAGCCTAAAAATTTCCTAGGAAAGGGTATGGGTTTCTCAACACATTTTCTGAATGAATTTAATGGAGTGCTGCAGGTAGCATGATCAGTGTTCCCTAATATCCCCTATAATATCTCTAATATATACAGGAGGAGTGTATCTGTGTGTGTAACGTAGAGGGTTATCCCCCAAGATGCTGCTGCTAATACTCAAGATGTGGCTATTCAAAATGAACTGTGTTTCTGGCAGATCCAAGGAAAGCTGGTCTTATTTAGCTTACGTTTATTCAACTCTCTGTAAATTCGTCCTTTTCCCTTTATTGTCCTTTAAAGGCAGGCATGAATTTCTCAATTTCTCCTATCTTGGAGCTTTTTTCTGTCACTGCTATAAAATATGGAAGTGGTTCATGCAAAATCAATAGCGAATTCCCTGGTGGACTTTGGGCAGTCTCATGCTTGTTATAAAGTCAGATCTCTGCCCAAGAGAGCTACTTTGGTGATTTTGTTTGGTTTTATTCTGAGAGAAGTGAAAGGATATGAGGACTAAATGGGACTTTTTATTAAGTAGCACCACAGCTGGAGCAGAGGCTTTCCCTTGGAAGACAGCTTCCTAACAGGCTCAGCTCCCAGTGCTGATGTGCTGCTCCAGTGGCAAATGTTCTTCCACAAGGCTGGGGCTTTCCCACATTGCCGC
This sequence comes from Sterrhoptilus dennistouni, assembly GCA_013397095.1. Taxonomy (NCBI): domain Eukaryota; kingdom Metazoa; phylum Chordata; class Aves; order Passeriformes; family Zosteropidae; genus Sterrhoptilus; species Sterrhoptilus dennistouni. The sequence goes on along the minus strand of VWZU01019327.1, from coordinate 1,100,945 downwards.
TCTTGTTCTTTCCCCTCTGCCATCCCCCAGGATCAGAGCTGTCACCACTAATTTTGGCACAGCTGGGGATTGATAGATTCATTAACTGATTTGAAAACTGAAGCCAAAGCATCTTCCTCGATGTTGGCCAAGACTGGAGCCGGGTTGGGGAGCTCCCAGCAGCCACAGGAGAGCAGCCAGCCAGGCTCCCACCTTGAGGCAGCCTGTGGGGTAGCTTTGGCTTCAGGAAATTACTTTGTGCCAGCTAAAATGCCGTGGTCATGTGCTTGTCAAGATTACCAGCAAAGACGAGATTCAAGAAGGCATTTTATTTTAAAGCTGCTCAACCTCATCACCCACTCACTGTGCAGAACCAGACAGAAGCCCATGGTATTGCACCTGTTGTCCAAATGAGGGCTTGAGGTCCTTGGCAGAATCTTGAAAAGACTTTTGGTCTACAAAGACATCTCTTTCTGACCAGCATCACCTGAAACTTGTCAGGGCTCAGCTTCAGCCAAGTGCTCTTTTTTCCATTTTCATAGATTTAGTGGCATCAGATGATCTCTCTACATTTCTATATTTCTGTATCTATTTATCTCCATGCCTCTAAGTCTTTATATTTATATAATCACCAGCTTTTTAAAGACTATACATACACACACACACATCTATATCATCCCCATCATTGCTAAGTGCTACTGCATGTTGTCATTTCCTAAGGAGTTCCTGTAGATTTTGATGGTGAGACAGGATACCATGAATATTTTTAGGACTTTAACTCTGAATATGGCAGTTTTTCACTGGCTTTTTTGACTCAAAGGCTCTGTACCAGAGGGTATAGCTCAAACATTTTTCTCTGAGCCTTACAGGGATGCTAGGAGCAATATCAGACAGAGTCTGTGTGGCACAGGATAAAACTGAATCAGGAATTTCTCTTTCTCGCTCCTTTTCTATTATGTTAATATTTAACAATAATTCACCAATGAGCTTGCACAGATTGATATTTTCTTGGAAAGGTTATTATTTAAAATTATTCTTTAGGAGTATGGAGCAATCATCATCAGCCAACAAAAAGGGAGCAGTAGTACTTTAGAGAAGACAAGGGTCATCCCCATCATACAAGAAGAAACCACAGATAGCAGCAATGAAAAGTGTATCCCAACCATCAAAACCCTTTTTTTTTCCCAAATGTGTGAGATTTGCAGGTTTATGTTGTGAAATATGTCCAGACTTCTGTGGAAGCATAGCATAAATGAGAAACTCGCTGCCCTACCTGTGCCTCTCTCAACAGAGCTCCCCCAAGAAGAGTCCTTATCAGCCCATGTAGCCAGAGGAAAAGAAGGTAAGAACAATCCAGCACCCAATAGTCTCCAGCTGCAAATGACATTGTGTACTGATCCAGCCAAATAACTTTTACAAGATTTCAACTAGGGGATGTGGTAGCTCACTAAACTGTTAGCTAGAATTTAGGTGATAGAAATAATATTTATGCTATCAGTTTTGGGGTTTTTTTGCTTTCAAAAGGCAGCAGTCCTTTATTTTTCTGTGTCAGACAACTCTAATTTAAACTTACACAAAACATTATAAAAGCATCAATTTCTAGTCCTTTATGGTATATAGGAATTATCACCAACCTCTCAGCATGAACTTGAGTGCTTTTCTCAAGAAATTTGGAAAAGCATAGCAACTGGATTTTACCACCTCATGCTATAGGAATATGCTTGGGTTTTACCAAGTATATGCTTTCAGTTGACTTTATTTTCAACTATTTTTATCTTCAATTAATTTTATTTTCTCTCTTGGGTTATGAGGAAAATATCTGAGAATACAACCTTCAGTATATGCAACTAGAATTTCTCCTAGTCATAGATGTAGACACCTAGCAAGTCTAAAAGAGAGACAATGACCAATACTCAAAGATGCCCAACACCCTCACCTCACCTAATGAGGAAATAGCAGCTCAACTGGTCCTTGTGTCAAAACAGTCTTGACATTTCTCCAGTGCTATTTGACTACACTTCAGACCAAGACTTTAACATTACTCTATACACCATAGTCTCTGTAGGAGTTAGATCCTTTTGCTGTCTCCTGCATGAGCCTCTTTGAAGCAAAAGGATGATTTTTCCACTGTGTTTTGCATGTGACGTCCACTTCCTCTTTCACATATCCATGTCTATTGTGATACTGAATTATTCAAATGTCTGATTATGGTTTTTTTGGTTAGAAATAGATTTACTATAGAGACCACATATATCCATACAGTCCTGCCTATGTTTGCCATCCTTCTGAAGGCCTCCAGTAGGAGTAATTTTTCCTTTCCCTGCTTCCAGAACACAAGTCAAGTCATGAGGGCTACACACACTGGCTTTGCATCAGCCTGTGGCAACATCAGGCACTGGTGACTTCCTTCTGCCCCACTTTCTGCAGGGCAAAGCTTTTGGCTCACTGCTGCCTTTTGATCTCCAGCTTGGAAAAACAACTTGTCATGGAACTGAGCGCAAAGCATGGATTTTGCACAGCTCTAACCTAAGCTATTTCATCTGACCACTTTTAGAGAAGTTCCTTACCAAGACATTGTTCTCCTTTCTTGCACAGTGACTTTATGTCATCCTACTCTAAAGGTGAGGAACACCAAAATAAACATCCACATATCCACAGTGTACTCATTAATATACTGTAGATCTATTTCATATTATAAATGCCATGTGCAATACAAGGAGATAAATTTCAAATATGAAGCAAGCAGAGTCCCTACCCCTATAAAATGATTTTTACCATGGCCTAGGAAGGATCCTAATAAGGCAATTGAGAAAGTTAAAGAAAGAAGGTCAACATCACAAATGGATACATTAATAGAGGAATGCAAATGCTGTGCACCACAATCTATATGAAATATTGATGAGATTCCAGAATAGCTCCATTTAATACAGTGCTGTTCAGACAAACACAATGGCCCAGGTACCCAAGGTATTTAAAACACAGAAATGCTCTCAAGACCCTGATCTAATGCCTGTACATATCAGAGCTGAGCAAGACAGTCCTGGCGGGCAGCCGAGACCCATGAAGGAAGGGTACACAGGACACTGCTATGAAAGTATATATCATGTAGCTAAAGCTTAACATCTTACTCCATGTAGCATTTCCTCTGAAATCCATCTCTTTTTCCAGGCCACCCAGCTTGTATCACCCAGCTTTTATTTGTGCTTGGGATAAGTGAACAGAGCCATAAAAAATGTATTAAAGCAAAGAGACTTTAATAGGGGAAACACTTCCTGTGATGACATCAGACTTTTGCACTCTGTCCTCACTCTGATCTCTCCAGGTACCCCCAAGCAGGCTGTCTTGGCTGTGCATGTGGCCTGGTGGGCAAGGGAGCCTGGTCTGGACAGCACAAAGGTCCAGGGGTAACTTAGTGCTGTCACATCTGCATCACAGCAATGTGAGGCAGGGGGTGGAAAACATGACACCCTGCTAGGGAAACTTGGTTAGGTTAAGGCAATTACACTGAAACTGGGCCAGAGAACTTAACCTAATTGCACTTACCACAGATTGCATGGCATTTCAAATACCTGACTATTTAAAATGTCTTGAAATTTGTGCTGATCAGAGCTGGCTAGAAATCCAATGCTATATTTTTACTAATTCCTGAATTATTACTGTTGTTCTTAATTGCTCAGAGTTATATATCAATGGATCAGTGCTTCTATTACATAAACACTTGAGCTGTTGCTCCAAGAGCCAGCAGTCACTAAACACCTGGCACCCTTCTGTCTCTGGTTGCAGAGGCCAGGGCATCAGGGCCAGTCACAAGGCTGTGGAGAGGATCCAGCTGGTGATGCCTCGGCACCTTATGGCTGCAGAGCACCTTAAAAACTTACCTGTGAGATGGGATCCACCTCTGGCTGGCTGTGTTGCCCAGGTACCCAACCCAAACCTGTCTATCTGCAGTCAATAAAGAAGGAGAGACATTCAGAGGGCAGTGTATTTTATCTGTCTCCAGTGTTATTTCCAGAAAATGAGTCATTTCCCAAAGAACCATTTCTTTACTCGCTGACCACAGAATAAGCCTAAGAGGCCATCCATCCACATTCTGTGCCTTCCAAAATACTAAAAAATACCTGCAAGCAACCGTAGAAAGGTCTGTTGCTAAAGAAAATTATTACGTTTCTTCAAATCCAGCCAAGATCTTATAAACTTGATTCACACATGAAGCCAGAGCCTATATATAGCCTATAGCTTTTGGATCCTTGGTTGAAATACCGTAAGATCGCAAGAGAAGGGAACTGAAAGACAACATTTTGTAATGGAAAGGTGTTAGTATTAGACAGTGTTAGACACTGTAGAAATGTTGGCATAGCCTGGAAGCCTAATTGTCTATATGCCATGTAATTACATGAATGGATCTTTATGTAACTTACACCTGCTGAGAGATATAAATATACCTGTGTGGAATTGGTGATGTCTGTCATTTTGTTCCTGTCCTTTGGTTCCCTGATACATTGAAGACATTACACTGATAATATGCCCCATTAGATGCATGCCATATTCTGCAATGAACTAAATCATGTTCATTTTATTTACAGAGATCATGAGGATATACTATTTTTGTCTGAATAAATAAATAACAAATGCACGCACAGCACAGTTTTGATGATTGGGACCCTAAGGAGGTATGTTACTGACTGTAACACTTCAATTGCGCTTTTCTTTGTTTTCCACATTAAGTGTTTCAAAAAGGACATCCTAATAAGGGACTAGACCTCCTTCAGAGACTCCCTGAGCAAGCTGTGACACACACATTTGCACAGAACTGCACATGTACATTCTGAAAATTCAAACATGCTCCCTTTGTCCAGATTAGAAAATGAACTACTAAAAATGTGTCTTGTTAATCTTTCGCAAATCACCACTAATCTTCTTCCCACTGTTTTTGAATACTCTCCTTTGGATTCCTCTGTTGTTAACTATTTGATCAAGGATATGTAATTCTGTCTTGTCATCACAGCTCCTGCTTTATACTTCGAAGAAATGCCTGCATATTTTTCAGGAAAATTATTTTCCACTATTTCACACAGAGCTTTATTTTTCTTTAAAGAGTGGGTGAATAGAATGTTCTGTACCAGCATGTACCAGCAAAAGCCATAGACTGCAACGGTTTCCTTGCTGCTTTAGCAAAGAATAAAAATGTTTATTAAGGAGTTTGTTTTCCACATTTTCCAGAGACAAAAAGACAGATTATCAAATTGTTGTTTCAAAGTCTCAATATATTTTTCTTTGTAAAAAACAATATATCTATAATACAAAATAATACAACTACATGGATAATACAAAAATTTTGGTCACTTATAAAAAATTCTAGGACATTAAACTTAAAAGTGATATTCCTTTTCCATTACAGAATTATGGTATTTTTTTGTTTATGAGACACTATATCTACGGGTTTTTAAGAAACAGAAAATAATGTCTATGTGAAGTTTGAGAGAATGAATTGTTTCTTCATAGCATTCATTGACAGGGAAGAAAATTGCAACAATGGACAGATAGAAGCAGCCTCACATTTGCAAACATGGTCCCCATGGGATACATAAGTACCTGTTGGAAGCACAACACAGCAGGGCATAGGCAATGCAGGAAGTTCCTGGAATGCACTAATGATAACTTTCTACTCCAAGTGACAGAGGAGCTATTGAGGAGAGGAGCTGTGCTGTGCTGGACATTGCTCCCACAAATGAGGGGCTGGTGAGGAATGTAAGGGTCAAGGGAAGCCTGGGCTGCAGTGACCAGGGAATGGTGGAGTTTGAGATCCTTAGGGCAGTGAGGAGGGTGCACAGCCAGCTCAGTGCCCTGGACTTTGGGAGAGCAAACTTTGGCCTCTTCAGGGATCTGCTTGGTAAAGTACCAGCCCTGAAAGGAAGAGGAGCCCTAGGAGACCGGCTGATGTTCAAAGATCGCATCTTCCAAGCTCAGGAGCAATGCATCCCAACAAAACCAGACAAAAACACTAGGAGGCCTGTGTGGATGAACAAGGAGCTCCTGGACCAACTCAGACACAGAAACAAAGCCTACAGAGGGTGGCAGCAAGGACAGGTAGCATGGGAGGAATACAGAGAAATTCTCCAAGCAGCCTGGGATCAGGTTAGGAAAGCTAAAGCTCTGACAGAATTAAATCTGGCCTGAGATGTCAAGGCTAAGAAGAGAAAGTTCTACAGGTACATCAGAGATAAAAGGAAGACTATGGAATGTGGGCCCTCTCAGGAAGGAAACAGGAGACCTGGTTATCTGGGATGTGGAGAAGGCTGAGGTGCTCAATGACTTTTTTGCCTCATTCCTTACCAGCAAACTCTCCTGTCACACCACTTGAGTCGCAGAAGGCAAAGGCAGGCATTGGGAGAACGAAAAACTGCCCACCATAGGAGATCAGGTTTGAGACCATCACAGGAAGCTGAAGGTGCACAAGTCCAGGGGACCTGATGAGACCTGATGAGAGACATCTGTGGGTAGAAAACTGGTGAAGTTGCTAAGGCAGTTGCTATCATATTTGAGAACTCATGGAAGTTCAATGAAACTCCCACTGATTGGAAAAGGGGAAACATAGCCCCCATTTTCAAAAAGAGAAGAAAAGAAGACCTGGGCAACTGCAGGTTAGTCAGTCTTACTTTTGTTCCTGGCAAGTTCATAAATCTGATCCTCCTGGCAGTTGTGCTAAGGCACAGAAAAAATGAGGAGGTGCTTGGTGAAAGCCAGCATGGCTTCACTAAGGGGAAACTGTGCCTGACAAATCTGATGGCCTGTGATGGAGTTACAGAGATGGTGGATGAGGGAAGAGTGGCTGCCAACACCTACCTGGATTTGTGCAAAGCACTTGACACTGCCTGGCATGACATCCTTGTTTCTAAACTGGAGCTATGTGGATATGGCAGATTATCCATTTAGTAGATAAGGAACAGGAACTGGCTGGGTGGCCACACTCAAAGTGTTGCGATCAATGGTTCAACATCCAAGTGGAGACCAGTGATGAGTGGTGTTCCTCACAAGAACACCAGATATGGGGACTTGTTTAACACCTTTGTCAGTGATGTGAAGAGCAGGATTGAGCGCACTTGCATCCCAGAAAGCCGAACAGGTTTTGGGCTAAATCAAAAGCAGCATGGGCAGGAGGGCAAGGAGGAGATTCTGCCCCTCTGCTCTCATGAGACCCATCCCAAAGTGGAGTATAGTGTCTAGCTCTAAAATGAGAAGAACATGGACCTGCTGGAACAAGTCCAGAAAAAGCCAAAAAGATGATCAGATGGCTGGAGCACCTCTCCCATGAAGAAAGGCTGCAAGCCTTGGAGTTGTTAATCCTGGAGAGGAAAAGGCTGCAGTAAACCCTACAGCACCTTCCACTACCTAACCGTTTACAGGAAAGCTGGAGAGGGACTTTTCACAAGGACATGTAGGGATAGGGGAAATGTCTTATTTAAAGAGGTTTAAATTAAATATGAAGAGAAAATTATTTACTGTGAGGATAGTTGTGGATGCCCCATCGCTGGAAGTGTTCACGCCCAGGTGATTGTGGCTTTGAGCAACATGGTCTAATGGGAGATGTCCCTGTCCATGGCTGGGCAGTTGGAACTGGATGCTCTTTAAGGTCCCTTCCAGCACAAACCATTCTCTGATTCTATAAGTTCTGAATTTCTTCTTGGGTTCCACAAAAATATATACTCTAAGATGAAGTGTCAGAGTATTACATGATGGACAAGTATCAGAATGTAAAGTATGCAGTCTATTCTTAAGAAATAGAGGCAGCAATCCATCAGTACAGGTATGTGTGCTCCAAGTCCTATATGTGAATATTTCTTATGCTTAACAACAAGTGCATGTGTAAGTGTTTTTCCAGACTGGGGTCATAACCTCTGCTCATTCCCATTGCAGGAGAGTTGCTACTGCTCCCTATCCTATGCTTCCCCACACAGCTTTTTGCCAAGTGTTGCACATTCATGTTTTTCAAGTTCTGAAGATGGGAGGTTAACCAAAATTAAATTGTTCAAATTAAATCAGAGAGGAATGAGAGGAAATTGTTATCTGAAGCTGAGAGAAAGTGCAGCTGCAATTTGGAAATGAAATGCAAGTCTAAATAGGAGCAATGAGGAGAGAACACAGGTGTGTTGCATGTTACCTAGCAATGAAACCCCTCTGTGATATGTGAATTGAGAATTGATTTGGAAGGAGTAAAACTATCTAGACAGGCATGTACTGAGCAGTAGCATAAATTCATAACTTTTCACCACAAGTAATCCTGAAGTTCTTCGTACATTTAACTGATTAAAATTGGACATCTCAGAATTGGAATCAGTCTATGACAGAACAGTTTAATACAAGTCCGTGCAATAGCATTATGTCTTTGGAAAGATGGAAGCTTGGGGTGAAATCCCTCTTCTAGTGAAAACAGGTCTTTCAGCATTGCCTTCCTCTGGGCCCAAATCACTCCTAGGATCTGATTTTATATTTGTAGGACCATAACCACAGCTGTGCAGCAGTCCCTGGATCTGCAGGAGCATGCTGAGCAGCGGGAGATGGGGAGAAGACCCAGGCAACTGGGACTGCACTATCACCCAATTGCAGCCTCACACATCCTGGGAGAGAGCCCATCCTGGGTGAGACCGTCCTAAATGACCTTCTTTTACCCCTTTGGGAGGTGCATAATTGAGGGTACTCCTGGGTGTGCTGCCCCCAAAGCAGCAGCCTATGGTTTGCTCCTGAGGTTTCTGTTTCCTCCGATTGTCTTCTCCCAGAAAATGTATTAAAGCAAACTGCATGTGGAGGCTCTGCAGAAGGGACCACATCAGGCTAAAGAAATGGAAAGGCTGGATTATCCCCAAATTTGACAGCAGTAAGGCACATCTGGCTCCTCAGGGGCATCTGGGGAGGAACAGATACTGACTGTCTTTGGAAATTTCATTGCCGTGAGCAGAACGGTTCATTAATCTGTGGAGTCTTTTTTAACAAATATCTGGCATGTAAAGTGGTACTGAAAACCTCATGCTGTTTAATGTAGGATAAATAAAAGTGATCTTATTTTAGTAAGAGTCAATCATATTTCAGTGTTTTTAAGGCAAAGACGGTGTCAAGTGCCAGCATCTTTGATAAATCTTTGGTAAAAATGATTTTTACTGTTTTCTATAGCCCACAGAGAGTAGAAAGTGACCTTGTTTGAAGGAAAAGTACCAATAATATGTCAAAATATTATTAACAACTTTCTCCAATTTCCCAGGTTTTCCTAATCCAAGTGACTGAGTAAATAAAAACCAAAGTGAAGTAATCAATAAGAGGGAGCTTGATCATAGCAAGTCTAAAATAGAGAAAAAATACTCAAAGTGCAGAAGCAGCAATCCAGTTTGGCCATAGGGTAAATATATATTTATTAACAGAGCTCCATTGTTATATTTATATATTATGACATTATGCACCGAGTTGAAATATGCATAAAGATGGGGTAATTCATTTAAAAATTATCAATTAATTCCTTAGTCTCTTTCAAAAATCCAAATGCATGAGTAAATATTTAAGGTGGAATATGCAAGGCACATGTGATAGAAACCTTTAATAAAGTATTAAAATACTTCATTTAGAATGCCCAGCCTAATTATCAGACTGGTCAGGTCAATATAGCAGATACAAATTGCTTTTGGTAGTGAGATACCAAACTGAACACCTCCAGAATACCAGAACAGATGTTCTCTGGGATAAACAATCTGGGTCATTTCTGTAATTACACATTTGCATGACTATCAAATTACCTCGTAGAATAAAATATTTTTTGGACTGTATTCTTTGTTAATCATTAAACCAAATGACCTGAGTGGCTCTGATGTGACTTTTTGGCCTTCCTCTTCTCAATATTCACTTCAGTGACCTCCTTAATCTTTCAGTTAACCTGTAAAAGATGAAAAAGGCAAACAAAGCCTATGTGGTTTGTCTGTATGTAACATGAATAATAACAATAATTTTTAGGAATTTAGGAATTTCAAGAAGAAAATGCTCAACCCAACAGGTTAGAAAACGCTCATCTAAAAGTTTTATGAGAGCTGATTTCTTTCAAAATTCACCAAAGTAAAGTAAATAATGTATGTGGAAAATCAGGCAGTGCAATAAGCAAAAGAACATTAAAGAAAAAAACCCAGACCCTTCTACTTTGAGTATGTTTCCCTTCCACAAGCATACAAATAACACAGCTAACCAGAAACTTCCCAGATCTGCCATGCATAGATCAGTTGATGTTTTGTCCACATGGATGAACCTCACCACTACATGGATTGGCAGGGTAGCAGTGTGCCTTGTAGCAACCAGCAGCAACTTAACTTTCCCAGAAAGTATCTGTGAGAGTCTGAAGTGTGATGGGAAGGGGTGGAGGGATGGTGGGAACAGATTGGAAAGGAGACAGGTAAAGGCAAAATATACTGGTATGGGAGATACAACAAACATCTAAACCTAGTGAGGCCTGATATATACATGACTTTCCTCTTGTAATGTCAACCTAAGAAAATGTTTCCCACATTTTAAAATTTAGGGCTGCTCCTACAGTAACATTATTTAGTTGCTAAAAGGGTGTTCTTCTGCTTTCTACCAAAAATGGCTCAGATACTCATTCTTTTATTGCAATGCTTGCTCTCATGTTTAGTCAATATGACATTAAAATTCATTCAAATATTGCTGGTGTTTAGTTTAGGATAGTTTTCAAAAAGGTCAGTATTCAAAAAGTGACAACAATATGCATTGTTTCATCTAGAAATATTGGAAAATGTGTGTACTCTAAAATTTGGCCATTTCCAGAAAAGTAAATTTTCTGGCATGAACCCTTAAATATAAAAACTTCAAGCAGTTTGTTTTGCAGAAGCTTTAACAACTTGAGAGTTCAAAGAAATAAAATATTTAAAATATATAATATTTAAGCAAAAATTCAAAATCAACAAAAATGTACAATCAGTGCTTCATTCTACAAATCTCTTTCTTATTTTTCTTCTTTTTCTCACACTTCTTGTCCTCTGTGTCACTGGAGTAAGGGAAAAGATCAAAACTAAAAGTGGGGAAGGAGGAAGACTTTTCCTTACTTCCCACTGGGAAAAAAGTAAACTTCCCACCAGAAGAGAAGTTAGCTGCTATTTTAGGTTTTTAGTATATTCTTGTTAGTGATAGAAAAACAATATATTTGAAGATTTTAAATGTTATTTTTATTTATTCAAAGAGTCCTACTTTCCATTCCCATTTTTATCTGGGGTGATGAGGTGGGGACAATAAGGGAACATAACGATTTGCCATTATTTCAACATAAAAATGTCAAGCATTATAAAAATATCCTCCTGATTTTTTTAGAAGTGGTATTTCCCCACAGAACACTGAAACTGTAATCTTTTTGAAATATTCTCATTTAAGAGGTCAGACCTTTCAGCTTACACTTTAAACAATTTTAGCTTTCACATATACATAACACTGACTGAATTGCCACACTGGATGATCGCATCCACAGAAGGTTCCGGGGCCCCGAGGTGAGATGAAGCTGCCAGTTAAACCCTCAGGAGCAGCCCTGTGGTCCTGCAGCTCCAGCCGGGGGCTCCCAGCACTGGATTTTGTCCTGAGCAATCCCTGGGTGAGGCAGGGGGATGGTGTCCCTGTGTCTGCCCCGGCAGGACAGCTCCACGGCCAGGGCTGTGAGCTGAGGCACCCACCCGGGCTCAAACCCCTCCAGGTTCACGGAGCACACGGCTCCTGCCTGAGGGACAGCCATGCCACCCCCTGCTTCTGGTCAAACCCCAAAGCCCTGAGGTCAGAAATACCCAGGGGCCCGGGTCTGAAGAGATTTGTGGTTGGGTTTTAATCTGGCCTCCAGCAGGGTCTCGGCCCCAGGTGAAAGGATTTTATGCTGGAAAATCCATTTATGTTGGAAAGCCCTTTCTCTTCTCCTGTCGCAGCTTCAGAGGAAGCAAAAGGCCCAACCTCAATCATCAATTTTTAGAGCCAGTCCCTGTTATGGCCCCCTAGGCCATCTTGGCCTACACACATTACTGTGTACCAAAACCCCAAACCCAAGTTTTCACCCTGTGAGACCACACAACACCATTCCAACTACACACCCACAACCTCTGTGCTATCACACAATCTCGGAAGGCTGTTCCAAGGCCTCAAGTCAGGTGTGGTGCCTGCCTGAGGGTCAGCACCCCTCAGCTCAGAAAGCCTGAAATTTTCAGCCTCCAGGATTCCAACAGGCCCCCAGCAACCTAATGAACTCCGAGAGCTCCAGGTGAGCATCCTCAGCAGAGAAGGAAATGGACTCTGCCTCCACTCCTTAAATAAGATTTTTAATAATAAAAAATGCTTCTGTTAGACATAGATTAAAAAGCATGAAGAACTGCCTCCATCACCAACACAAATCAGTGTGAAGTATTTTATGAGCTCGGTCAATTTTAGATCAGTGAAAAAATAAAGCTTTATTCTTGGTGAACAGAGCAGCATAAATAACCAAAGTAATTCTTCAGGGAGAAGTCTGAAGATGCAAGCAAAAGAAGCCTGAGAAAAGAAAAGCCACACGAAAAGAGTTTGTATTTTTAACATCACCTGTTTTTACAGTATTTAGAATATAGACATAAATATAGCTGTGGTGCACCAGGCAGAAAGGTACTTTGAAGAAGCTTTCTGCATGTGAACATTCAAAGATTCGTGAATAGATATTAGAGGCGATATTTCAGTCTTAACTCCTGTCCTTAAAGAAATTAAATCCTTCCAACAAATATCCTCAACACCTTTCCATAAATTTGATATAAACGTCGCACCCCTCCTGAGACTTACGAGGACGTTGAAGAACTTTCTGCTTGTCTCTGTAGTGCTAAAACTTTTTCTTTCCAATATGTGCTGAAAATTGATTTCTTCCCCAGATTTAGTTTCCATCCACTTCATTCAGTATAGGGAATTAGCAACATGCTTCAACAGCAGGACTCAAATTCTGTGCCCACACAGACCTGCAGCACAGCATCACTGTGGCCAGTGTCTGGCCATGGGCTTTGTGCTGGTTTTGACAAGCCTCAGCACTAAAGCCTGTCCAGCTTGCTCTGTCTGACCTGCCCTCAGCTTCACTTTAATTTGCTTTAGCTGTAACTGCAGTTTTCCTTCTGACCAGGTGCCTGTGGCTATTTTGGTTTGTTTTGTTTATTGCTGTATGATACTGCTGCGGTTTTGTGACTGCGCAGGAGTGATGTAGAAGGAGAAATTCCACCTTGGTGAGATAGCAGAGGCCCTGGGATGTGCAGATCCCATGTGTGGTGCAGGGGAGTACCAGCACTGGGTGACAGGAGATGGGGCACAGGTTTGGCTCTGGAGACCCCAGAGCTATTAACAACTCACCAGTGTCAGATAAAGAAATGCAGACCTGAGGCTGGACAAAACTGATTCTAGGGCAGCAAGTAGAACAAAGAAACAGGATCTAGCATATCCCTACAGCTCTGCTCTGTCTTTAGCAAATTTGAATCTGGTATAGAGTTCAGACCATTATAGAAAGAGCAAAGATGCAAAAGCATGTTAGATGACATGCAAAAAAGCACCCAAATAGATCCCAGAGTGAGAAAAAGGAAACTGTCAACATGAACATCAAAATTCTCCTGGTAAAGAACTCCAGATGCCAACAACAATCCATAATCCTGCCAACTCCAATACCTGAGCAAAAGCAGCCACCCACAGGTCTGAAAGGGCTGGGGATGTGTTCTGGTTTGGGTTGAATTAGGGGAGAACCTTCAAGAAATCCCCTAATAACAAAACCTCTACCACCCCTCCCCCCACCCTGGGTTTGGGAAGGAATCTCTTGAACACAAAGTGGAAAAAACCGGTTTATTAACAAATAAATAAACACCCCCCGACACAAGGGAAAAAAAAAGAACAGGAAAAAACTCAGGTTACTGTGAGGGGGAGGGCGCAGAGCTTCTNGGGGGGGAAGGGGAGAAGAGGGAAAGGGAAAGAAAAAAAACAAACAGGGCACAGAGGCGGCAGAAAGAAAGGAAGAAAGAAACAAAAGAACGAAAGGGCAAGAAAATAGCAGAAATTGCGAGACAGCAAAGCACGCCTAAAAGCCCGGAAGCCAAAAGCCAGCAGCAGCCGAAAAGCCAGCAGGAAAGTGCCCGCCCCCCTAACAGGGAAGGGACAGCTCTTAGACATAACAAAGGAGTCCATGATATGGGATTATGGGATAGAGAGCACTGTCAGCCCAGGACAGGATGAGAGAGCATTTCACCAGAAGGGGTAGAAACAATGAAGTTTTAGCTGTATTATTACTACTACAGTTGCAACCTTTTCTCCATGGACATAGTTTTTCTTTCTGCAATAGTTGTATATGGATTGGTAATGACTTTTGGATTAGACTCCTAAGGTTTCAATTATTCACAATAAATTGCTGTCTTTATATGTAAGTTGTTCCTGCTTTATCTATAAAACAAGATACTGAGCATTACTAGTAGCTTCACTAGATCCAAGTCATAAAAATGTTACTTGTTAGCAGTACTGAAACATAATCTCTTCCTTAGGGGTTTAATATGACAGACTAAACACTCTCAAAGCTTTTGACTTAACACAGCATCCACTGAAGATTCATTGGCATTTGCCAAAACAAAAGAGGTCAGATTTTCAGGTGGCATAAGCTGGTTTCATTTTCCAGTTGCGTGGGAAAAGCAGAGCCCTCATTTCAGGCTCTGTTTCTGGGACACGTGGCTTTGTTGAAAACCTGAGGTCTGGCACCATAGTAACAGTACCTCTGAGGGTAAAATCTTGCTCCATCTGAAGTCAGTAGGAATTTTGCCACTCATTCATCTGTACTTGAGGTTTCACCCAAGGAAATTTCACCCCAAATCAAACTTTTCACTCAAAGATGTCCAGGAGGAAGGAGATCAGAATGGATCATAGCCAAGCTTGAGTCCACTGTTAGGACATCACTACCTTGCCTTGTGCAGATCTGGAAGTGAAAGCATGGACATGTCCCATGAAAATAATACGGTAACACACAATAACCTGGAGCTTTTGTCTGTGGGATTATCCAGATGTGGTTCAGAGACACATGTGGGTACATTAGATCAGCTGATGCTTGTTATAAATATAAAAGAAAAAAAAATCCTAACCAAACAAACTTATCCCAAAGAACAAAACCCCCAACCAACAAAAACAAGCAAAAAAAAGCCCCACCCCCCCAAAAAAGAAAAAAGAAACCAACAAAAAAAACCCCATCCCACAACACAACAAAACAAACAAAACCCACCCCACACAACAAAAAACCTCCACAAAACCAAAACCAACCAGCAAGAGGCACATCATCACATGCACCTATTATTCAGAAAAAGCAACATTATTAGAGTTATGACTAACCGTAATACCTGGTAGAGATTTACCACGACAGAAAAAAATCAGTTAGGTATGGATGTATACCTATACATCTAATTAATTTCTTTTAGGTTGCGTGAGCAACTTTTAATTAAGCTTTAGGTTAAAATGTGTATATTTGAGTACACATATACGAGGACACTTTATAATGTTGACCATAAACATAATATTTTAGTTCTCATACAAAATATATCAGGAAGGTTGTTGGCCTATTTCAGTCAAGTTACATCATGCAAAGATGTGAGTCTGTAAACTAAGACTGAAGGGAGTATGGATGGCTTTTTCAAACTGGTTTCACTTCATACAGCCAAGGAAAGATTTTTGGTTGTCCTTGAGATAACCAGCGGTTTTAGATGGCTTCAAGCCTGACTATGAGGCTTCATGCAGTGCTCTTCTGACTTCTGCTCAAGCACACACATGCCCAGCATTGCTTTTGTTGCTTTGTCACATTAGTCTCAGTTTGTGCACGTAGAATATGGCCTTTATTTACTCAAGCTTAGATTTTCTGAGAAATTAAATGTCTGGGTCTGAATTATTCACTATTGGATCATTTTATAGTTTGTTGAGAGACACAGTTATTTCCAGAGGGCAATTCCTCTTCCTCTAAGATCTTTAAGACAAATAATCTTCTAGAAATGCTTGCTTCTCTTAACTGGGCTTTGAAGGTGACCAGCTCAGACTGAGATGGCTAAAGTCTGCTTACTTAAGGTTAAGCAAGATGCATCCCTCCCAGAGACTGTAGTGGAGGCACACAATGTTTATGAGTTCTTGCCTGTACCTGATTGGAGGGCCATAAAACAATATAACGTGCTATGTGTGACTGAGATCGATGATTGTGATCAATTGGAACATTTTATATTTTGTATCTATTAAGTTTTAAATTTTATAGACTGAAGTCAGATGATGACTTCAGAAATTAAAACTTTTTTTTTTTTCACAGAGGATTCATGGTCTAAATGATTTTTCA
Organism: Sterrhoptilus dennistouni; assembly: GCA_013397095.1. NCBI lineage: Eukaryota > Metazoa > Chordata > Aves > Passeriformes > Zosteropidae > Sterrhoptilus > Sterrhoptilus dennistouni. Next base: position 1,084,609 of record VWZU01019327.1, on the reverse strand, counting down.
TTACAAACTTCCAATTTTCTATGAAATTTTTCAAATTTTTAAAAATGTGAATATTTTAAGAAATTAAATTCTAGACGAGGTATATATTATGTTAGAACCATTTCACACATAGTATAAAAAACACTCAAGCATCTGAGCCATTCAGTGGAAAACAGATCCCTATGATCAATTAGAATTTTAAAACATTATTTTATTACTTTTTAAATATCCTGTTTGTTTATAAATGAACATATGAATGTTTTCCTACTCTAACCCCCCAATTAACAGTATTAAAGTAAGTATACAAGAGATCCAAACCTTCGCAAACAGTTGTTCTAGTAACATTTTATTAGCAGAACATTAAATTTTGACAAATTTACTATGAAGTCTCTTGCATCAGGCACAGGATGATATCCATCACTAAGCTAAATGCCGTAAAATCATCTTTAAATGCAACACTAAGCTTAACCTAGTGGGAAAACATAATCTCTGATTGGGAAGCTCATTTTATCAAGTCATTCAGGAAAAGGGAGCTGAGTTCTGGAGTAACCTCAGGACTACTTCTTCCCTGCCAGATGGAAAATCTCAGGGATGACACACTTGCTCCTGAGGGGAAGGATGTTGCCCCTTTGACAGCCTGCCCACACCACATAAACTGCATCAGCCTTGGAGGAGGTTATGGCTCCCATCCTCCCTCCAGAGGAAAGGCTGGTGCAGCAGGAAATGAAGGAAAAAATCTCCAGGCTGTGTTTGTGCACAAGGGGCAGGCAGCAGACTGACAGGGGCTAGGCTGCTGCAGCTCCCCAGGTGGAGCAGGTGATCCCAGCAGGCACATGCACACAGACACATCACAGGATTATGGTATGGTTGGGTTGGAAGGGATCTTGAGGATCATCTCATTCCAAGACCCCTGCCACAGGCAGGGACACCTTCCACTAGACCAGGCTGCTCTCACACATGCACATCTAAACACAGACAGAGACACAGATCACATCTTTAATGCTGCATTTGCCTTCCTCAAAAGTGCATTTTGTTTCTTTCCTTGCTGTTGCTGCCCTTCAAAACCAGCATAATCAGGGGAAACCCTTGGACTTCGGTGTGACCAATTGCGGACACTGCAAATCCAATTGCCATGTGCACCTTGGAGCCACACAGTTCCTCTTGGTTCCAGTCATGACTACAGAGTGACTTGACAGTAATGGGGAGCCAAGGATTTCAAAAAGTACAATATCTGGTACCAAATCCAAAGTTTATATTTGGAAGAGTTCACAGGTATTTGTGAGTTTCAATAGCTCAAAGCATCTCTGGTCTGGTCCCTGGGCTGTAAATTCACCTGCAGCTGGGGGGCATTTGTTGTGCCACTGGAGTCTTCTGATGTATCTGATGTAAAAGAATCCTTTTTTTCTTGTTGGTGTTTCAAGACCCAACTTCCATATGAGGCAAAGCACAGTAAATTGGGGCAATTGATAAACTCACTTCAGCTGTGACAGAAACATGTTTGTAGATGTACCCTCAATCAGAAGAAATGAAGAAGTTGGTCTCTAATTTCAAAAAGAAGAAAGAGAGAGAGGTATGGAGAGCATGGAATTTGGCATATAGGAGCACATTTAATGTATTCTTGATATTAGATTTAGTCCAAAGAAAATATAAAATGTGCATAATGTGTTGGACCTACCCTGCCGACACCTCACACTGCCTGCTCACAGACACTGTAGGAGGCAGAGGCCAAATCTGTCCCTCAGTGCTGTCCTGGAGGGTGCCCTGGATCCAAGCACCCTCAGAAGTATGCACACTCTTGTTTTGGGGAAATCTAGAAGGTTGATGGTAAATTAGACTGGAACTGGACTAACGTGGATGATTAGAGGACAGAACCTGGCAATGAAGTGGGGAATTGTTATTTGAGAGGATAGATGTACCTAATGGAGCCACTAGTCTTTGGGAAAAAAAAAATTAAGTTACTTATTCACTGACAAACAAAAGCTCATTTCTGTTGGAGAGCTAGTCCTAGTATAGTATGTCTTTTTTTTTTTCCTTTTAAGGTAGAAGTACTTAATCTTGTGTATTTATTAAGCAACTATTACAGCAATTTCAGCGCAATTGCAGTTAGCAATGGGTTCCATATTAGTTCACAAACAAGGAATGGTATTTGTAAAATAGCATAGTTTAGGCTTCCTGAAATAAAAAATATCATAGACCAACCTATTATAAAGGCATGCAGGAAAGTTAATCAAATAAAGGTGGAATGTAAGTATGCCTAACCTGCAGGTTGATAAACGCCATATGGGTGCTCTTACAGAGGAATAAAATTGCTTTCATTTTCTGCAGCTTAATTCTGTTTAAATTGCCGCAAACTCCAACCTCTCTATTCTGAGTGAAAACACATGTCCCAGGAGTTTAACGCGCTTGAACTTATGCCTGTAAACTTCACTACTTGATTATCCATATCTTTCCCAAGCCTCCCCACCCAAACTTGCTGTTAAAACAAGTTATTGTTCCTACTTATACATGAAGTGTGTAACCAGGCATAGCAACATGCTCCACACCAGCTGCATTTCAGCCATGTGGGGCCCTTCTAATGGGTGCTTTTGCACACGTTTTCAATTGTTTTAAGAAGTTAAAGTCCCAAAGGAAGACAGAAGGGGAACCAATTGAAAATCCTCAAAGAAATCTGACTCCTTTCTATGCACTTTTTCTGAATTTCTCCCAGGGGCACTGGGCCCACTTCTTTCTCTTATATGAAAAAAGATGCAATAATGGCAATGCACATCCAAGAAGACTATGGCAGACTGGCTGCTGACAAGCCTTAGTAAGAATGCTGCTTTCCAGTCCTCACCTCTACCAAATTCCTCAGGATGACAAGCTACAAGTTGTTCTTTTGCACCTTACCTGTAAAATGTCCTTCACCATTCAGAGAAGTACTTCTCAATATACTGTTGCTGATTTAACTTTAATGTTTAGCATTGCATCATATTTCTTACCATTTAAAAATATGAGAAGTAGTAAAAAGAAAATAAAAAACCCAAGAAAACCAGAACAGCAATAAACACAAGCTGATTCACGGCTGAGGTACCAGTCTTTTGCCCAAACTGTCTGGCATGTGTTTAACATACAGGATGACAAGAAACTTCTCATAACAACTATTTCATTTGTGTGCTCCTAAATAGGGCAAGAATATTCAGAAGATGTGCATCACCACTAAATAATTCACTCATTGCAGGTCTTGTTCTATGGAGCATGAAGGCAATACTGCCTTGACCTATTTTGGTGCAGACTGAAATCAGATGTGGCTTCCCACCTGTGCCATGAGTGCCCCTGGCATCACACAAACCACTTCCAAGGCCACAGCCAGGCCACCTCCCTCTTCCTATATGGATGCTAATTTGCATTGCTCAGAAACAGCTTTACTAACAGGTCATTACTAACAGCTGTTTATGCAGGCATCCACCCTGTGGCCCAGCTCAGGCCATCACTGCATGCCTGCCCTCCCTATTTGCAGACAAGTGGGCTTGAGAGATGAAGGCAGTGGGAAGGGTGGGCTGTGAAGCTGAAGCTTTCTCAGTGTGAGAGAATGTGGTTGGAGATGTGTACAGCAGGGGTAGAGACAATATTCAGTGTCATCACCAGTGATGCCTGTCTGTTTTGGATGTGAGCAGCACAATTGTTCAGCAATGATTTCAGCATGTCTATGAGTGACTGCTTAGAAAATAATTTAGAAGTGAATGATAAAATCTATACCTCTCTATGACTCTGATTCATAGACAATTCCTTATTTTCGTTGTTTGTAAAGGAAGTTTTACATTTTCTGTATAATCTAGAGGAGAAAAAATCCAAACCTACCTCCTTTGGATGAAAAAGTCTAAGCTCCATGGATACTGTTGCTCTATACATCCTCATTACTCTGTAACTGGACTCTAGGTTTCCTATGAAAATAGATCTTGGATGAGAAAATCTGATTTTTTTGGAAGCTCTAGAATTATATTGAGAAAAATTTAGAATATTAGTATTACATCAAGAATTACAGAATGCAAGAATTATGTCAATAAAATCCCAGAGTGATTTACTTTTTGCTAAATTATACCCTAAATTTTAATACTAAACCTTGCACCTCCTAGTAAGTTTAGATTATTTAATATGAACATATAAAACATTTTAAACTATGCCAAGATTTTGTGAGTGACCTCAAATTCAATTTCGAAGGAGAAGCAAATATACAGAGAACTTAGGCAAGAAAACATGCGCACACTTTTGGAACACTCTATAACAAGAGCCTATGAAAAAAGGCAAATATGTAAAAAAAAGGAGGCAGCTGAGACAAAGCATCCAGAGTTAAAAATATTTAGCCAAAATTAAATATTTTTAAAAAGTGAATTCAGAAGCATTAACTGTCTTACTCTGGTATTTTTAGATTTCTTTACACTTCTGATGATCTAGAAAACTTAAAAAATCTAAGATTATTTGAAAACATACTTACTAGCTACTAAATGTACACTTGCTGCATACTGTAACTGATATATTGGGCATGCCAGAGGCAGAAGCCTCTCCCCCTCTCTGTCCACCACTATGTCAGGGCATCTTCCTGTGGACACCAGCATTTTGTTATTTCTCACTGTACCAAATATTGTGAGACAAAAATCTCAGGAGTTCTATGGGACAGTCTTTCAGGAACATCTCTGGGAGTTCTGGGCTTTATTTTGGAAATGTCCAAAAGAGAAAAAGAGCCTTGAGGCTATGAGGCTGAGAGCCAAGGCTCTTAGACTGTCAGCTGTGCAAGCTGCATAGGTTGCTTAGCCTTTGTGTGCCAGATTTTCGACCTCCACAAGAAGAGGAATATACATATTTCAGGTCAATATTACACATTTCCTTGTTTTAATACTCATACTGCCTGAGACCCCTGAGTGAGAGATGCTATATAAATACAAAAGCAGTGACAAGTGGCTTTGTCAAGCACCAGGACAAATAGAGTGGAAAAGCTTTTAAAAGGCCAATCCCAAGTACGTGCACATGAGTGCATGCAGGGAAAGAAAATCTCAGTTTGCTCAAGACATCCATGCATTTCTCGAGAGTTAATGTAAATAAATGGAATTGCCCATATGAATATCATGAAGCAATATAGACTGGAAACAGTTAAATGAGTCTGCCCACTCTATTCTGTGGCAGAAACATGAACTACATGCTGTTTGCATTCAAACGTCACATCGAAAGATTAGGTGCATAAATTTGGATATGTAGTAGTAAAAAAATGCTTCTGGAGTACAGGAATATTAATTTACTGGTCAATCTTTCCCCAACATAGCATGTTAAAAGAGTAACTTTCCTTTAGTACCTATTGAATATATGACTGAGAAATGCTAATTTTATGTAATTTTTAACTCTTGTGTACTACGAGTGACTTTGAGTGCAAAAGTACACAATCCGGTTTTACAGTCTGACATAGTTTTCTTTCACGCTTTTAGCTTGTATAAATAGTCACAAATTATAACACACTTGACTTTTCACATATAAAGGATAGCTTGAGATATTTTTAAGCTTTATTCAAACTGTGACCAGTGCACATGCTGGATTAATATCTGTGGAAAACTAATTTTTGAAAAACTCCAGTGTTTTCTCACCGTAAATATTCTCTTTCTTTTTCCTAAAAACAAAATAGGAGAATATGAAGTCTTGTGGTTATATGACTATATTTCCACAGGTTTTGATATGTGTTTTTCTGTTGCAGTTGTTACTTTAGAAAGAGCTAATGTGACTGACAGAGCAGAATAATATATCCTAGAACTATATATCTTTTTGTGGGCAGAAACACCATGATGATGAAATAACAAATTCAAATATGATACAACTTTGGAAAATATTTTTAAAAATCCACTACTTTTCTCTATGACAAGCTTGTCACAAAGGTGAGACTAAAACAAACCTCCAGATACTCGATATTAATAGGCAGTGATGAACAACAAGATTCCTGTTCTCTCCTCACATGCCAGGGTGTTCAGAGGAAAGCAGCACTACTGAAGTCAATACACTGAATTATCTTATACACTTAATACTCACTTGCTTCGTGCTTTGAAGTTAATAGAGTTATTCTGTAGTTAATTGGGTTTAACTCAGAGAAAAATTGCACCCACTAGAATGAGCACTAATACAAAAGGCTTTGGAAGCCAGCCCGCATTGCTGGTCAGAGATTACTAGTGCAGCAGAAAAGGACCTCTTAGAAAACAAGAAAGACAGGAGGCTAATGCAGAGGAAACTTGCCCACTCTTTTGAATTGGCAGCTGTATCACATACTGTAGTGGGGAGGCACTCTCCACCAGTTCCAATCAATTTTCTCCTCAGTTCTTCACCACAAACATGATGTATATGGTGTAGGATGAACAAAAGAGAACTGTTAAAGTGGTTAGCACAGGTCTGGTTACAAGGATCAGAATTAGTTAATCATATCTAATGCCTTGAAATTATACATGCCACTGTGCTGAAAAAATAGATCCAGAAAATACACTTTATCCCATGTTGTTTGAAAATCTGACCCCAAGTTAAAAGACAACATCGGTTCTAGCTTCTCCCAGTAAGGTAGGATCAGTTGGTCAAAATAGTTTCTATGATCTCAAACCAAGAGTGGTGTCATCAGCTATACCCTAAATTTCTTCCATGGTTACTGAGTGCATTTGCATAGTAATTGCATTTACATTACAGTATGCAAGCCCACATAAAGTGGCCCAAATAAAATTAATACCTAAGACTTTTATATCCTTCAAATAAATGCATATTAACCAGCAAGGTGTTATCTTTCCCATACTGACTCATTTCCTTTCTCAGAAAGGATCACTGTGTAACCCATTGACTTTCTCCATGACTATTGGCAGCTATAAGAAAGATTTCTTGCACTAACAATAAGACAGGTGCCATGGAAATTGGGATACATTCATGTTGCTTTATACATTTGTGGAGAATTTAATCTGTAATTACTGGTGATGGCAATTTTCTGTAGAGTGCAGGAGGAAGTGTCAGAGGTAAAACCTGCTCAACATTTTCCCCTGTTGAGCTGTTACTTTCTCTCTCTCTCCTTGGATTGAAAGCAAAAAAATGGGCAGTTGGTAATTTTTCAAACACACCACATTGAGTTCACGTTAGATTCATTGGTAGCATTACCAGCAGGGAGCACCTTTCCTTTTAATATGAACTATGAACAAAGGACACACTTTTGGTTGTGCATGTTCTTGCTTGGCAAATAACTGATGCTGTTTGCCAAAAGTCTCTCATAAAAACAAAGACACATCATGGTCATTTAGGCCATAATGGCCATTAGAACCATCCTAAAATTATCTCTGAAGGCTGAAGAAGCAGTTGCACTTCCTTCTCTATAGACCTTGCCTGTGAAGTTACACAAGCAGCTTGTCTCTTCTATTTGACACTTGAGTGTAACTGCTACAGCTGTGGGCTGGGTCCAAGTAGCTGCAGATATAAAACAAGAGGGTTTAGTGGGCAAGAAAGGACAACAAAGGCTTTTGTCCCTCCCTGTGTCACCAGTTGGCATAACATGTCATCCATGCCAGATCTGGTCAGGTGGTCATGGAGGTAGACTGAGCACGATCCCAAAATGTTGACTTCACACAAGGGCTTCAGGAAGGGTTTTTAGCTGTACAATCACCATGAGCTTTTCTATTTCTATTGGTTTTCCATTAGTCAAGACTGATAGAACAATGTTTTTCATGTGGTAATGGCAGGAGACCCAGTCAATGGTTGCCATGTGTTGACTTGCTTCTGAACATTGTTAACTTCCAAAGCAGACAGATGTAATCCAGTCAGCTGAGAAATAACCTCAGCTTTGGAGAGGAGAATGTAAAATTCAGGCTGGTTCAAGAGACAGCAGCTGACCTGCAACAAGAATGAAAGTAGCCAAATAAATCATTGTGATGTCTGCCGACTCTGACCTGACCTTCTTCAGTCCCAACAGACTCATTCCAGATTATTTGCAAGATGACTTATTTCTAAAAAGCCACATGGCCACATTTGCACAGTAGGAATTCACATCAGCACAATGCATTATGCAAACTCAGACACAAACCATGTGCACAGATGCAGGGCAGGCCCTAAACTGGATACAGTCCCATTTTGGGTACAAAACCATATATGCTGCAGCAGTGCAAATGTTAATATGCACCTCTGCTATGTATCTGCTGCTGAAAGGCTGCGTGAACAAATCTGGATATGCTAGTGCAGCGTTCTCTGTGTTGGTCAACATCACAGAAGAAGAGTTTTCTCTGGGATTCACTCCTTCGAGAGACTGGAAGTCTCACAATTATCAATGCTCTCTGGCTAAAATGCAGGAGTCCTCTCTGTCATTGCTTTCCCACTGTAATAACTTTAATAATAGTAATTAAACTAGATGAATTATGTGCCTTTTCCTCCTTCCCATGTTGTGCAAGAAGAGAACCAAAAATCTATATTAATTAGGTTATATGGTAGGCTCATTTAATTCTCTAAAACACTCAGAATACTATGGAGAGGAACACAATGGAAATGCCTTGGAAGATGAGATTACATAGGTGTGATACCCGGGTGTCACTGGGACTAATAGAGTTTTTTAAATTGGGGTGGTTAAAGGAATCTGAAATGAGACCATGGTGTGCATTTTCTCTGAGCAAATATTCAAACTGCAGTCGAAAGCTCTGGCAAAGCTTTTGATTTGTCACTCATATGTCCTGGCTTCCCACTGCTCATCCTTTGACAATTACATAAACAAAAGCTTCTGGAGATCTCAGGACTGGGGCAGCACCATGACTTACGTCAGACTGTCTGGGTAGGGGGGTGGCCAACTTTCTCTTGGGACTTTGAGGCTCTGAAGATAGAGGGAGCTAAGAAATGAGAGTAAATGGTTTTGTTTGTAGTGTGCTATTGACTATTTGTCCTCATCTTACTGCTTTTTCAAGTACAGGTATGGAGGGGCTGGTTGTGGGAAAGCAAGCTGTTGTGATAATTCCAGTTGATTCTAAACTGTTTTGAGAAAGACCATAGATTACCTTCCCAGGTCGCCTCCAGAGCACCCCAGGGTTTTCCTTTGGGATTGATGACACCTGCAGGACATTCTTGATCTTTGGTTGCCAAAGTACAGGGATTGTGAGACCAGATGGAAACTGTCCAGCCCCCTGTCCAACCCAGGCTTCTTCTACTGGATGCTGCTTTCAAGACACAGTAGAGCAGAGCATGAACCGAGACATGGAAAGCAATGCCAGAGCCTGTGGTATGAATGCAAGTTCCATCCTCAGTTCCCTAGGAGAAAATCTATCTAGATCCTGGAATGTTTCCAGGCATAAGAATGCTCGTGCTACCAAACTGCTCAAATGTTGTCCAGCACAGCTAACATCCCCCAGACAAGTCCCAAGCTCTGTTTGAGTGTTAACATGGCCAGGAACCATTCAAAGTATGCTGGCTATGTGCAGCCACTAGGTTTTGCAGGTAAAGGCTATTTAATGCTGTGGACATAAGCCACTCTGTAGTAGCTGAGACCAGTGCCAGAGAATGAGACAGGTAGTATTAATCCAGCAGAGCTCAATTCATTAGCTCTAGTATAACAAGGAACAAGAAAAATAACAACAAAAGGCTTTCACTGAGCACTGGGGCGCGTTTTGGGAGGCGCTTGCTTTCTTCTCTGATTAATTAGTGTTAACTACTTATCCTTGGCTGAATTCCTACTGAGTCACTTCAGGTATTTCAAATACACCCTGTCCAATCTATCTGCCTTTTAAAAATAGCTTTATTTCTAAAATCTGTTCATGTTTTGGACTTCTTAGCATTGATGACATTCACATTTTCTCTTTTATTTCTTCCCAGTTTTAATACTCTGCCATATCTTCTAACTTCACTCTTTCTCACTCTTTCTAACCCTCCCTTCCCTTATTTCTACCTGTACCTACAGACTGATCCATACTTATACATACTTTCATTTCCTCTTATGCTTCTTGGTTTTCTCAATTTCTTGTAATATTTTCTTCTGATTATTGTATTGCTTCCTCTAGGGTATTCCCTGTCACTCCTTTCATAATACCACATTTTCATCTTGACCCTTCATTCCTTTCAATACTGATATTTTACCCTTCATTATTACTGTTATTTAATACTAGAAGAGTTTGCAGAAATATTCCTTACCATTCTCTCTGATAATAACAATAGTCTTTTATTTTATCATTGTTTCTTGTGCTTTAACCAGGTCTGGCTGTAGACAGCAGCACAAAAAGAACAATAAGCTGGTGATAGTATAGAAAAGTCCAAACCATAGTAATGATGTGATAGATGAACACTGTGTAGTATTTCAGTCTAGCATGCACTCTGGTAAAAATTGATCTGCAGGCATTCTCTTGATTCGACAATTAGACTCCCAAAATTCCCTTCGATTTCAATGTGACACCATATGGATGAACCTTTAGGTCTATGTACAGTCCAAACAGACTTCCGGGAAAGATTTGGAGTCTGGGAAGGACGGCTCATAGTAGAGAACCTTAGGTCATAAATTTCTCTATCTGTAAACATGAAACTGCATGCATTAAATCTCAAATAGCTTCTTCTAATCATAGCCTAATCAGGGCACATCAGGGCATATTTAATTGTAACATCAATAAGCTGCTGTACACCAGGAATATTTGAAAATATGTGGTTTTTTCCTTTTCCTGTAAAATGCATTTGAAAGCAATAAATACTTCCTGAAATTCAGGACTATTTCTATATAAATAGTTTTTAGAGAAAGTTGTTAGGTATGAGAAATAAAGCAGACCTGTCAAGTTTCCCTAGTCAGTAGGAGCCAGATTATTGCTGTCCAGTTCATCCACAAAAGCTGGCTGATATGAAGTCTTCTGGCACTTGAAGACTTATATACTCTTTAAAATTTTTCAGAATAAATACTGTCCAAGCAGGATGAAGCCCGCACAGCACAAACAAAGAACATCCTATATTTAAGAGGTCGTGTCTGACTTTGAACATATGGTACCGATTCTTGAAGTCAGAAATAAAATGTAATACTTGTAATATGGCATGTAATACTTTCTGTACTCCACCAAATTACCAGGGAAACAGATTGCGCTTTTCTGAGTATACTGACAAATGTCCCTCCTCATTATGATTTTGCCCTTTTTGTATTACCATATTGTTAATCTTTTTCTTTTGTACTCCAGTGTGCAATTTAAATGACTGCATTCTTTGGCAGCATTAAATATTTTCAGGATTGCTTTGAAAATTATCAGATATTTATTATTCTTCAGACAATATGAATTTATCAGTAGAAATATATACCTCAAGGAGAGCCACCCATTGCATTTAGCCTAACCAACCAACCATTCCAAAGGCAATAAAATAGCATTTCTCACAGGAATAAACTTTGACATTTCCTTCTAATGAGATTTCCAAGCTGAATCCTATTGGCAGCCATGTTACATTTGTGATGCTAATAATGTGGGGACCTGAGTAGGAACCTGATGTTAATAATTAGTTGCTGATTTCTGTTTATAATTTTTTCTATATGATTTTAGCACAGAAACACACTTCCCTTGGATTTCTTATTGTTTGGGGCAAGGCATTTATGCAGCAGTAGTAGAGGTGGAGCCTTAGCTGAGCTGATGAACAAACAGGAGCCACGAGCTTGTGCCTGAAAAACAGAAAATGAGAACGTACACATAGCACAATCTATGTGTATTTATTTTCACAAAGGAAGAGCAAACTGTTCTTTTGAGATGGCAGCTCCCCACACAGCTCCAACTCAGTGGCCAATGCTCCTGAAAAACCCTCTGGATTTGCAGGGACTTATCTGTTGCCCCTCTACCACTGGCTTGCACTTTCCTCATGACAGCATCACCCTTTCCCATCTTTCCTTTTGTTGTAAAGCAGCACCAGCTGGGAGAAACCATGAGATGCAGAAAGACAAGAACCTTCCACTTTTCCAGGGATTCCTCTTCTTTTCAGCAACAAAAGGAATCAGCAACTTGACTCTATATGGAAGGAAATGAGAAATGGATACAGTTCGGGCCAGAGAAAACATGATCAGAGAAAAGATAATTCCCATCACCACAGGAAAGGTTGGGAGAATTCTTTTGGCAGGCATCAATACAGGAGAACACGTCAGACAGTTGGGGTGGTCCCTCCTGGTAGTCAAAACCTATTAAACCTTTGCACACCCCCCCAAACCTGGGAAAGGAGGAGGTCTCAGCAGGCAATTAATTGAGTCCACTGCTTGAGAGAGGAAGTGGGACTCAAATTGTGTGGTTTCTTTTTTTATTTCAAATGAAGAAACCTAATTAAAATGATAGGAATTTCCTGGGGAAATTCTCAGCCTTTTCATTTTTTAAGAGCCTTTGTATTACAAAAGGTGTTTGAAGTCCTTGAATTTTTACCCTTTAGCCACCTTTAATCTAATTTATAATCTCTTAATAGCCTTAATTGAGTTCTGAATACTTTAAATTATTAAACATCTTTGGGGGATTATGATTTCTATTTCTGATTATACAAAATAGTATCAATTGCCCATCAACATCCTCTCCCCCCAATTTATGTCAAATAAAACTACCAGGGATGTAAGGCATATACTTTCAGGCCAGGAAATTTGCCTTTGGAACACATTAAAAGACTTGTGCTTTTAAGCAGGTTGAAGATGAGTGATAAGAAACACCTTCCCACATCCCCATGCTCCACTGCCAGGGACAACTGCTCAGATTTAGACTCCAATCTAAATCAGCTTGGGTCTTCAACAGCAACTAAGCCCCTTCGCTCCTTTAAACTTTCTTATCTGCCCCATGTCTACCCTTCTCAGAGGCCTACTACCTTACTTTGCCTCTGATCATGAACCTTCCTCTTCCTCCTTTGCTTGCCCATGGTCCCTGGAACCAAAGCTATTTGTCATTTCCCTCCCTATAAACGTCTTCCCCCCTTCCCCTTGGAAGATGCCAGCCCTGGCTGGGGCAGCAACCCTCGCCCTGCTGAGGCACCAGTGCAGGCACCACTCTGAAGGCAAAAGGGCTCTGGGGAGCAGAGGACAGATAGCAGCCATCCCCATAAGGAGAGGAGCAACTCGCTTTACACCTTGCTGCAAGCTGTGGAATAAAGTCCTCTCTAGAATGCAGATATGGCATCCAAAGAAGATATTTGCAACCTAGGCTAGTACCAGTGGAAAAGCTCAATTCTTATAAAATAAAGTGACATTCATAAAAATCAGGAATTTATTTGCTTTCAAAAGACAAACAAACTTTATTAATGTGAATAAAGTATTAGCTTTTTTTCCACTTTGCTTGCTTTTTTTTTTTTTCCACTCCAAGTGTTTTTATTAGACCTTAGCTTTAGTTCCTGTTAATTTGCCTCCACTTGTTTTCATCTCCCACCTAAGAAACAGCTTTAATATCCAGCACCAGAAACAACATCTTCTGAGAGCTAAATTTGTTTCCCTAACTTCAGGACAAGATTTCAAATTATAGTTTCTGAGAATCTTGCATGTTTTCTAGACACCCTAGCAAAAAGTCCATGAAGTTTCTGAGGAACCCACAGTTGTGCTTGTAACTCATCACTGATATCCATTGTAGACTCCAGCTTTATATATACAGAACAAATGACTATTCAGTGTACTATTCTAACTAGTGTTAGAACCTGGAACTAGCTGCCACCATTATTCAGGATGAGCAGTTCTCTCCTTCAGTTGTCCTATTGATTAAATATGCACAAAAAGTACATTATTATACAGGTTTGAACTATTTACTGGTATTATTTTCAATCTGTATTGCTGTAGCAGCTATGATTACCAGCTGAGCTCTAGGGAGATTGTTTTTTTTGATAATGTACCATGACAGAAAAGCAGTATCTTCTGTGAGTTTGCAGTCTGAGGTGCTGATCCAGGAAGTATGTGTGCTCAGACTTATCTGCTGAAGCTGTCTATCCATATCCATGGCTGCTCAGAGAATAGATATCTAAGAATATATGTAGTTTTATACTTCTGAGTTCAGACTTATAGCTCAATTTTAAACTTATTCCTGTTCTTTTTATTTTTCTTTAAATATTGAATTTTATTGTGTACTTTTACATTTACTACCTAATAAATGCTTTCCTAACAAGAACATGTATATTTAGACATATTTTAAAACATAGTAATTTTTATGCACTGTATGGATCAGAGCAATTCTAAAAGATCAGTTAAGACATAATTCTGTAGTTCAGTGTCTCTGCAGGAGACTGTCCCATGTGCTTTACGTAAAAGGCCTGACTCATACAAGTGTGATAGCAAGAAGAAGGCCACTAAATTGAAAGATGAAAACAGCCAAAAGACGTTAGTTAAGGCATTTTGGCTGAAACACTTTAGTTTTAGAAGGTCAGCATAAAAAGTCATTCAGCTCTCCTTCTTACCCTAGAAAGAGAGAACAATAATAAAATCAGACAGCAATAAATTTAGAGCAAATTAAAAAAAATACTTCTATGTAGCACATGTCCTGACTATAGAATTCATTGCTGTAATAGGTCACCAAGTTAAATACCATGGATGGATAATTTTATCATTACTCCTGAGCCAAGTCCTCCCTACCACAGCCAAGCCAACAATCCTCAGTGAAACTGAAACAAGATCTAAGTAAAACAGTGGGATTTACCCCAGTATTTATGACATGGCTACGCTCTGTGAGAAGAACAATAAAGGTAATTAGATTCCATGCTCAGCACTTCATCTGTTTACTGAAGTGGAAGAGTGAACTCCCTTTTACCACCCCATAATTTCATAAAACCTCCATAAAGAGGCTTTAAAAGTAATAGATACTGACCATGGGGACAATCTTGGGTCACAGAGGGTTTACTGAAAAACTTGCTGTAGCTACAAATTATGCTGGCAAGCTATAGGAATCCCAGGACATGCATAATTATGAATTATAGGACTACATACATATTTACTGAGAACCTACTTCCCCTGTCCTCACCTACAAAGAACTTTCCCGCCCAATGAGAATTACATGATGACGTTATAAATTACATGCCAGGCTTCAGTCTGATCTTGCATACTTACACTGTTAAACCTTTCAAACTACTGGTTTCTAATTAAAATTATGACATGGTCCTTCAACAACAATAAGTCAGTATATAAGAATCCTGCATACCTTTCAAACCTTTCACAAAGAAAAAAGTCAGCCTTAGTTTACAAGTGAGTTTATTGTTTCTGTGGCTTTAAGTAACACAACCTCTTTAGAAGCAGACAGCTTCGTCAGTGTGCTGGCAGGAATGTGACACAGGAGACACGAGTCTAGAGCTAAATTCAAGGAAAATTACAGTGTGCAAGCCCCAGTTTTCAGTCAAAAGAAGATTCTTCTCAAAGATAAATATGTACAACCTTTAAAGTGAAAGCCAAGTCTACCTAACATTGGTGGGGAAACTCTTCCTGGGTCTCCAGGGAGAGATGCTACCAACCCTGTGGGTGTTTTACTGCCCCTCATCACTACTGCTTCAGCCTCACATATTAGAGTGGGAAAGCTTCTGGTGCTGCCCATACAGCACAAAGGAATCGATTCCTTTGCTATTACCTCTTCAGGGCTGAGGGAATCCTCCTTATTCCTCACATACAGATATTAAACGTCAGTATCAGCAGTCGGCATTCAGCAGCTAACACTGTCTGAGAGAACATCTCGATGGTTTTTGCCTCAGCCTTGGCAGGAGAAGCAGGGTGAATGCAAATGCAGGCAAAGCCATACATTGACCAACTTACCAGCAGGAAAATAACCTTTAGCACTATTCTCTGCCTCGAGCTCTAAAGGGAGATGCCACCTACTCAGAGCAGAGGCTTCCAGGAAGGGTGGAAGCATCACAGCCATCCTAGGAGGAATCCTTCTGCACTGGGAAGGGTTCCTGCTAAAAGACACTGTGCCACAGGGCCCATGGCAATTGCCTTCTTTGGGGTAACTTCCAGGATGATGCATCCTGGGGAGACAGAATGAGGAGGAAATGAACGGCCCCAGCAATGACGGCCCGCCGCAGGGAGGGTGGATTTTCACACCTGCAGCCTCCCGCACGTTCGTAGTGCGACCCGCAGGGCAGGGGGGCAGACGGGCACCTGCGGTGCTCTCTCTCTCTCCGTGCTGTAGTCGCCAGGGTCCTACCCCCAGTTCTGCTGGGCTGGCTTGGCTCCAGCGTGCCCCATTGCCGGCGTGAGGGGGGCAAACAACAAGGGGCAGCTCCCCTCCTCGCCCTGCCCTGCCCGGGCCGCCCGCGGGCAAAGGCCGCCCCCCCATCGGTGCTGCCGCGCGGCTCCCTCAGGGCGCCCG
>VWZU01019327.1:1053065-1066989 GCA_013397095.1 Sterrhoptilus dennistouni | reverse complement strand
GGCCGGGGCTCCGCGCCTCGGGCGGGGCCGTTCCCTCCCCGGGGGCTGCACTTCGGGCTCCGTGATTGAAGGGAGCACGAACAGCCTGCGCTCCGTGCTGAGTGTCGATGTTCCGCTGCTCCGCTTCTCCCGCCCGCTCACCTGTCCTCCCCTCGAATAAACGCTGATGGGAATAAAATTTGGACCTTTTGGAAACGCTTTTCTTTTATTCTGTGTCCATGCCATTCTGACATGGCTTTAATGCTGTAATGTGAAAAGATATTTTGTTGGGTGGTTTTTCTCTGTGTGGGGTGTTTTTTTTCGTATTACCTTTAAGTTAGGCTGCAGCTGTGTTTTGAATAAATCACCATCTAGTGTTATATATCTTTATAAAGATAGAATGACCAGACGGGTACAAGTTTTGAACAACTGCTACATTGTGGGAGTTCTTTATAACATGCTATGTGACAGTTTCATCATCCTTAAAATTTCAGGCATATAGCATATGTTTTCAGTTATTCAATCCTGGCATTTATAGCTGTTGAGTTATAATTGTATTTAGTAATGTACATAGTTTTGCAGCTTCGGAAGCATTCTCACTCTATGGAATAATAATCAAAAAGAATGATGTAATATTTCATATCCTGAGAAATTAATAAATATTAATAAAAACTTGAAGGAGCTACAGATGATCAGTATAAAGAGCAAACCATTTTCAACTTCAAAATATTTTTTGCAGCAGTTTAGCTTCCAACGTTTTTACTTTAAAATAAAAATATTGTGTAGAACTTTCTTCTAATCAGTGTCTGAGATACCTTCCCCATAATTTAGGGAATGCATAAAAATAATGAATTTGCACATAATGCATTTTTAAGACACCTAATAGTGTAATACATCAAATACTTTTCATAAATGACAGGTGAAGTGCATTGCATACTCTGCTTTTATTTTACATTATTATACAGTCAGTAATTTGAAAAGAACAGGCTAAATGGTACCATTAGAAATTGTGCTGCTGGTAAGGGTTTGTATTTAGAAACCTGTGACTAACACTGAGCAGTAAATATTTTAGAAATAATCATGTAAACTTTACAAAAAAAAAAGTTATTATAGTCATGCTCACTTTCTGGATTATGAAGCCTGCTTTTTAGTGTAGTGTTTAACCTGTTTTTCTTGGCCTGAATGTTTGATTGTTTCTCTGGAGGACTTTCATTTTTACAGAGTGAATGCATATATATGTTGCTTCATGCTTCCATTTCTTCATTTTGTATTCTGTGTAGCACGTGAAATCTTCACTTCGGTGGTGCAAGGAGATAAAGCACCTGCCTGTGACTAGCACTCTTGGAGGAAAAACACCTAGGTAGCCACTTGAGTTTCAAAAGCTGAGCCTGGAAACAAGTGTGAGCAGTAGCTAGGAGCAGGTTTGCTCCTGCCTGATGGATCACACCTTGCTGAGTTTGGAGGAAGGATGGCAGTGGATAAGGGCAAGCAGTTTTTGCTGCAACAGCTTTGTTTTTCTTACTTATAATGTGTAGTGTTGTTAACGCTGGTATTGAAATCTATATGAAAAAATGTTCTTCTGATGCTTTAAGTGCATTGTTTCCTGCACATTCTGTTTCTGAAAGTCCCCAAAATAGCTTGTTTGTGTTTTAAGAGGTACCCAAGACAGTTTGGTGAGTAAAACGTGAATGTGTCTGTCATGAGAAGTTTGGGAGGAGTGCAGTGGTCTTTGCATTAGCAACAATCAAGTCTGGCTTGCATAAATTACATTAAACTTCAAGATGTGAGAATATTTTGCTGACTTACTGGGGGTTATTTTACCGAATTGTAAATGTCGAACTTGGTTTTAGCCTCTTCCTTGAAGTGGTTGCTATGTCATATGCCTGCTCAGAGCAGCTCTGTAAAGAGAATTCTTCCAAATAGATTTCGAGGTTCAAAGCAAAATCTTTCCTGAAAAAGGAAAATCCTACTGTTCACCATTGTTTACAGTTATCTGAAAGTAAGGGGAAATGAAACACTTTAGATTTTATTGCTTTCAATGTTTTTGTGATGGTCTCGTTGGTATGACCTGAACACTTGCAGTAAAAGGCCTCATCTGGAATTCTTTATTTAGGCAGAAGAACCATTACCTCAGTGGCATTTTGCTCAGAGTAGTGATAAAGCATTGGGCCTGTAATTACAAGATGTAGGAAATGAACGTGGGAAGAGTATTTCCACTCAAAGGGGTTAGATAAAAGTGCCAAGCTCTGGGCTGCATATCGTTGTAGGGAACAGGCTCAAGACTGGGTATTCATGGAATAAATGCAGTTTCTCCAGTATCTTGTCAGTTTTTAATTCCTTGACATGCATATTGTCCGTGGATCCCTGTAGTGGCCTAATGCCAATGCTGCTGAGCTACAGAGTTGTACCTGGAATTGGTTATACACATACTATCTAAATTTTGATTGTGAAAATGTGTACAGTAAGAAGTTGTGGACCAAAGTACCTGTTAAAACTTTGCAAATGAAAGGGAAAATGTGAGGGCAGCTTTTGACAGTGTATGATTTTTCTAGGTTTAAAGTGAAACCAGAAGAGTAACTGTCATAAAGCTGGAAAAAGTGTAGATGGATTAGCTCATCTCTCCCACAGGATGGCATATTGTACATGGAGGATAAAACAAGTATTTAAATTGATTCAAACAATATATTGTTGTGCTTTTCATATATTTAGTACTAATTTTAAAGGTCCTGTATGGATCAGTGAGATTAAAGTGTGTCAGCCACCTCCTCTGCCTCCCCTCTGGAGGACGTGTGGATTCCACTGCCGTGTCTCAAGATGTTGACACATTACATAGGTGAGCGTCGTCTTACGTCATGGCTTTCACTCACTCAGGAGGGAAACATGCCAGATGTATTTTAGATTTCTGAGGCTCTGAGAACCTTTAAAGACACTCAGTTACTTAGCAAACATTAGGATTTTTTAACTGAGTCTTGTAATCTAACTTCTTTGGTCTGAGGTTATGGATGATTGCTGCATTTTGATAAGGGCTTGCTGCTTTTAACAATATCTTAATTTTCATTCAGTACCAATCTCTCAATGGCAGAATCTATTCCAAAAGGCAATCTACCTGAAAAAAAAATCAATATTACTTTATCTAACTAAGCTTAAATATTTATTTTTTGCTTGCTGAATGACAGCTCATGGGGCTTGTACGAGGCTCATACAGCTTAGACTGTTGTATCAGTAGTCGTACTCAAGGAGCTGACATCTAAGGCATGGGGTTACCTTTAAAGGCTTCTAATGCTAAGATTAGGGGCTTTTTACCTCTATAAAGCCTACTGTGCCAGAGTTTAGAAGGATGCAAATATTTAAGAGGACTGGGGGGAGAGAAGCAGAAATATGAATGCGCTAGCAAACTGAAAGCAGAGTGCAAAAGTTCCCCATCTGTATGATTGAATATTGCATGGGTTTGAGAACTGTTTCTGTCTGCTTTTTGTGTGCTGAAGTTCATGTCCATTTTCAGTGGCATGTGTGTTTGCAGAGTCATCACGGGCTGCCAACAACTGTGCTCCACTTGGTGTAGTGGGAATTATGTGTTATTCATCAAGAAAATCCATCAGTTTGTGGGAATGCTCTGACACTAAATACTCCAGTACTTAATGATGATTTTAAAAAAGTATTGCCATGGGGATCCTCCTACTCCTGTTTGTGCATTTACAGAGCCCTAGGATTGCTGTGGCAGCACCCAGGTTCTGCTGCAGTTCCTGAACCACTAGTTAGCAACAGGGGAGCTCATCAGTGAAGTCACAAATTCTCTCACAGCGCTGGGATTTAGCAGATCAGTTTAGGCCTTAAAAAAAGTAAGGGTGAATCCTATGTTCAGGGTCACTGTCAGACCAACCTCATTTTTGGCTGTGGCTTTCTCTAAAGACTGACGTGGACTGAGTTTAGGGGGGAGCTTTTTCTGCAGTGTAGGATGGACTACAGTGCTACAGAGGCATGTGAGCATCTACTTCATGGTAAAGAGGAGGTGTGCTTCCACAAAGGGCTTTTTTTTTAGGGCTTTCAGTTTCGTCCACCACTTTTAATTTTTCTTCTAGCAGTCTGTTAAGTTAAAGGTTCTTTCTTGTGCTACTTCCTTTCACATTTTGCAGGGCCCTTAAAAATTGTGATGGTTAGAAATAATATAGTTATTTCTGAAATAGTTGTCTCAGGGAAAAAAAAAGCTGGATGAGAGAATGAAAAACACTTGGATTCTGGAACTTCGATTCCTTATCAAGTGTGTGTAGGTGACTGATGAGTGTTAGAATAGTCATCAACTTAATAGTCATTGCTAAGTGCCATATGTGGAATAGATCAGGCATTTTACAATTTGTCAGCGTTAAACCACGATTTTCTTTCTCCAATGCAAAGCAAACTGAAATTTTACCATATCAGAGGGTATATGTGGTACTCCATTAGCTTTGAAGTGATGCTATTAAATGAATTTATGACTTTTACCCTAATGCCTAGCAAAAAAAGCTGTAGAAAAATATGAAATAATGCCATAGCTGTAGTTTTGATGAACACATCCCTTTAATTTGTAGATAGTTACTCTGTAGGAACGTAACAAGAATTTTAGTCAGACAAGGTGGGCGACTTTTTGGAGAGGGGATTTTATACAAGGAAAGGTAGTCAAGAGTGAAACTGCATATTCCAAACTTTAGTTTTAAGGACGCTAGCTTTAAAACTGAATTGAAAGCAGTGCTGGAAGAGCTCTCTCTCCAGTTTGTTTATTTTTCCTGTGGATCTCTCACTTTTTGCTTGCCCTTCTGACATTAGGAGTTTTAGCAGTATCAATGGCTGCCACATCAATCACACTGATGAGTTTTAGAGCATCTTTGTTTGTGATTAGAAAACCTCTCCTGCCATTGTTTATCAGCAGAAAATGAAACTGCAATTGCAACTGGGATGTGTCAAAGCCTAACAGCCGAGTGTTGCCATAGCAAGGCGATGTTACATAAGCAGCCATTCTGCAAATAATTTGTGCAGCCAAATTTTAAGGATAACATCAGAATTCATTTCTAAATTTATGATCTTTTTAGGAGGGATCTTTCCTAGATGAGGTCATCTCAGTTACTACTGAAATTGATGTGCTTAGTTGTGAAGCTCTTTTAGCACTGCCCATTTACACCTTTATTTTGTTTGAACATATTGTTCTATTTCTGAAACATCTGGTAGTTTAAATATGGTCTCACAATATGTTTTCTCAAGTGGTTTTTTGCAACAGTTCAGTAAAACTCTGTGTTTTGATCTTATTCAAATTTATTTGCACAGTTAAGTGTTAAACCAAGTGATTTACAAATGCCTTTTCTGGTTAATGGATGTCAAGAATTTTGCGAGGCAGCAATTTAGACCAGATCACTTTCAGATGAGAGGATTGAAATATATGTACACATGTATTTTTAGAATCTTTGCAAGTAGTTGTCTTTAAGCACTCCAACAATAATAACCCAGGCAGTTTTATCTTCCAAACCCCAAACTGACAAGTGGTCTAGCCTTTATGTCTGATCTGCAGATGTATAGATAACCATTTAATCTCAGTTAAGTTGTTGTAGCTTTTGATTGTACTGTATTTCTCAGAATCAAGTAGTAATATTTATTACCATTTTCCAGAGGAATAAGAAGCTGTTTCCTGAGAAATTTCTCCCTGTATAAGCTTGTATTGAAAGGTATGCAACAAGAAGGAGCTAATTCTTCAAGGCTGTGTAACTGCTTTTTTTCCCCAAGAAGTTACAATATCCTCATTAAATCATAACTGCACTAAGAATCACCTGTAGCAAGCACTTACCTTCATCAGAATAATAACTTTAGATTTCTAGATCCAAATAAAACAAAACTGTAATTTCACACTTTCTTCTTGAATTATTTACTTAATGAATACTTTAAACCTTCAGTTTAAAAGTTGAATAGTTACCTAGACAAATGCTGAAGAATAAGAGTTCCCAAATACCTTGTTAAAAAATCCTGTCTGGAAACACCAGAAATTGGTGTTGGGAAATTCTGAAGGCTACATTTCCTTCATTGAGCTCTTCTACTTTTTCAAATGCATTTGCTTTCTCTAAAAAGATGAAGTAAGGACATGGAGATGAGTTGTACTTTTTCAGAAGAAAAATTCTGAGAGCCCAATATTAGCCTCATGTTATAGGAAAGCTACTGCCACAGGAACCTGCTCAGAGCACTGTCAATTTCTTGTTATGAGACAGGCCTAGCAGAGCAGTTCCTCTTCAGTTTAAAATAGCTGACTGTCCAAAAGCAAGCGTCTGCTGCTGCTCATGATGTTCCTTTCCTGCAGTTGAAGGATGAAGGGCTGGAAGACACAGATCCATGGGTCTGGGGCAGCCAAGATCTGGAATGCTTAATGCACATCTACTTGTATACACATTTTCGCCCTCCCTCTTTATGGGGCTCAGCAGATATTTGAGAGACAAAATAAGTTTTTCTCTGAGGTTTTCAATGCAGGCATTTCTCGTATGCAAAGGGAGTCCAACACTGTCTATAGCAAGTCATTTTATAGTACTGGAGGCTTAAAAATCTACCCCATTTTGTGCTACTTTTCTGCCAGATAATATTATCTTGAAGAAAATAGCTGTGGATGTCATCTTGTAGGATGTTTGGCATTTCTAGCTTATCCTTTAGGTAGAAATTTAGGGCACTTGGTACCTCATGTGAAGTGGCTAGAACAGTAATTTCAAAATGTTTGGCCTTACATGATTAACATCTGCTACAGTACCATATGGTGGTAATTTTCAAGTAAACTGTTAATTAATATTGGAGTGCACCAGAGTAAGCCTTAATTAAGCTATAGTCAGCTGAAGTGTATTATTTTAATGTAGTCATATGCAAAGTGCTGTACTTTTGTATTGATACCTTTTTCTGTTGTGTGAAGAAGAGGGGAAAATGTTGATGAGCATTGTTTGAGCCTTTAAACTGAAGGTTCAAGTAGCTTTTAAAATAAATGGTTTAGGACTTGCATCAAGCATCCACTGAATTAAGTGGAACAGATCTGTATTTGATGATGTTGAGTTGTGCTTTGTGAATGCCCTCTGCTAGGATTTACTGTGTGAGGTGTGGGGGGTCAGAGGGTGTCCAGCAGAGCTGCACGAACCATTTTCATAGAGCTTCAGATATTGCTGATGGGACTGTGCCTGTGCCACTTGCTCTGGTAGCAATGATACCTTCCTGTGTGAGCTGGTCAAAACAGTCTGGAGGAGTGTTGGGTAGGGGCAGCTAAGGTTGTCCGTGAGCGTGGGCAATGTTGGGACCTCTCCTTGGCCTCTTATATTTGGAAGGGTGAGCATACCCATGTTTAGAGCTGAGCAGCTGGTAGGCTCACCTCTAAAGGGCTCTTTCTTCCCACAGGGAATGACTGTCAGCTCTAAAGAAGTTGATAACATTACTGGTTTTGTTAAAGTGTAGAATTTATTTTTGGTTTGGCCAGATTCACCAGTTGCCAGTATCTACAGCTATAAATGACCCATTTTTGAATAGGTATTTTTCCCTGCTTTCTCATCCTTTCTCTCCTTTCTCTTCTGATAATCTTCACGTCAATAAGAAGGTGAAGAAATCCTTCCTCTGCATATTGAGGCCAGGTAAATATAGGTGGGATGTGCCAGTGTTGTCTGAGTAATTCACTAGATGGCATTCTTCCCTCTGAGTCAACGCTGAAACCCTTCATGGGATGGGAATGACAAGAGAACTTAATAATTTTAGTGAGATGCCAACCTGAAATCTTGACCAGGTGTGGTTGCTGAACGCTTGCTTCACAGTAGTGGGAGAGTTAGCTGCAGCATGCTAATTAAGTTCCATGTTAATAATTAAAATCTTTGTAACTGGATTCCCCTCATCGATATCCATTACTGACATGTGCCTGCCTTACTTTCTTTAATTGCTTTGTAGTTTTGTTGGTTGCTTTTGTATAGTTGATAGTTTGATTCACAAGGTGCAGTGCTGTTGTCCTTGTTTTGTTTCAGATTTTTCTGTGTGAAGAAATATAGGTAGAGGGATCTGTTGAACACAAATTGGAAGTTGCTCTCTAAAAAAACAGCTTAGGTTGTGTATACTCAACAGTTCTGAACCTGCACTTGTCTTGCTTTTTGTACACTTTTAAACACCAATCAAGTAACAATTTTCTTCTTGCTTAGTTTAAGTGAAGTGTGACTGGAGCCTTTTTTGTGAGATATTCAAAACATACCTTCTTGAGTGTTCAGCACTGGCTGACTTGTGGCTGTCTTGTTTATTGTTGCTTTATCATCACGAATAGAACCATGTGCCCTTTGTCTCCATTTCTCTTCAGAGATCAAGAGTGGCTCTTTTTGGTAGACTTTATTTCATTAGAGCTAATATGAAAAGGACTCAAATATGTTAGTGCGTTTATATTTTGGTAGTCCACTTCTACTTGTTTCCAAAATTTTCTGTACATGCAGGATGACAAAATGGTCTTTACTGCTTTTCAAGTGGTATCAATTATTTCAAATGTTTCAGTCTTCAAATATTTTCAAATGAAAGTGTATGCTAGTTTAACCTAGAATGTGGAGGCTTAACGTTTCTTAAATTTCTTTTAATGTTTTTGAGGTAGTGTTGAGTATTGTGCCCCACAAGTCCTCTTGAAAATACCACCAGTCTGTAATTTCACTGTGGGATCCTGGACTTCAAAAGCAGATGTAGTTTTTGTTGCTTCAGTCATTATTTCATTGTATGTTTTAAATTGTCCAGATCTTAGCTGTTTAGTACAGTCTGAGGTCAAAAGCCTATTTCTGGAGTCCTCATAACTGAGTCCAAGAGCACAGTGTAGTGTGAATAATTTGTCATGCTCTGCATGTGGATTTGACAGAGGTTCAACCTGGAAGTGTAATCATTGCACGTAAAAAAAATTCCACGTAAGTGTCAATCTGAACATTTGAAAGACATAGGACATATTATTATTGGAAAAATAAGACAGGTCTGTGACAGGACTCCTCAAGAGCAAGTAAACTCATTTTTTGAAAAGATTTGGATCGTTCATAGCCTTCAAAGGACTGTTTTAATTATGGTGCTTTAGCAAACTTATTACTGAGAGAGCATTTGAATTCCTAATGAGTTATGTTGAAGCTACCATTTGCAAGTATAGAAACTATAATGTTGTATATGTAGTCATGAAGCTTCTGTATTTCCTATGATTGCCATATTTTCTTGTTGGTTTGATAGGATTTTTTTTTGGATGTGCTTTTTGTTGTGGGGATTTTCTTCATAAATTTGATTTGGTATTCCTGATAACTACCTTGGCTTGAATAACACAGCTGAAGAGTAATGGCAATGAAGAAGTGGTAGCCATCTCACAGAATCATAGAATTGTTGGAGTTGGAAGGGACCTCTGGAGATAATCCCGTCCAACCCCCCCTGCCAAGGCAGGCTCACCTAGAACAGGTGACACAGGAATATGTCCAGCTGGGTTTTGATGTCTCCAGAGTGGGAGTCTACACAACTTCCTTGGGCAGCCTGTTCCAGTGCTCTGTCACCAACAACATAAAGTTTTTCCTCTTTTTAAGGTGGAACTTCCTGTGTTTTAGTTTATGGGCATTGCTTCTTGTCCTGTTTCTGGGCACCACTGAAAACAGTCTGGCACCATTTTCTTGGCCCCCATCTCCCTTATGGAAATGTCAGTATTTGAAAATGGTCATGACAGTTTACAGTGCAAGGTCTCGGGGGAAAAAAACAAAACAAGACAAAAATCAGTTTTCTGTGAAAATCCAATTTGCTGGATAGAATTTGCTAGATGACCAAAAGATCAAATCTATTGCAGATGTCTAAAGGTAGTTTATTTTCAGTTACTAAAATTCCACAAAGTTAGTTTACAAGGAGCTCACCAATATTTTGGTTGATCTGTCTTGGACAGTAAACCATTTCCTGTTATTTATTTGGGCATCTAGTTTTTCTCTTGCATCTTATCTGTTGTTGCTCAGCTCACTGTAAGCTGTGCTGAACTATCCAATTACGAACTGGAGGTAACTAATGCTAATGAGCTATGAATGAGTAAACCTGAACAGACTGGGCAATTAATGGCTTCCTCTGGTGGCTGCCTCTGTTCCCAGACTGTAGGGTTTCATAGGTGTTCCTGACACCATTGCCTTCCAAATTGGGGTGCAGTGATGTGCTGTAGGTGGCTGCCTGGGCATCCAGCTGCTGTGACTGTGGGACAGAGGCTTGAGCCTGCAGAATAGTATGTCCTGAATGTTTTTCACCTCTGCAGATCTGAGCAAATTCCTCTTTAGCGGAATTAGTGCTCTGTGTAATAGAATAACTGAAAATAGAGCTTTTATTTGTGACAGGTCCCTTCAAAACACCAAAAATTAATTAGTTTGTTTTCTAGTTCAAGAGAAGGTAAAGCTGAATACAAACTTCACTGCCCAGTCTGTTATTAAAAAAATATTTTAAAAAATTTTGCTTTACAAAACATTTGGTTTTGAATTGATAATATATTGTAATCTGTGGTGGGAATGGTGGGTGACATTTTAGATTCAAAGAGAAAAATCTTAGAACTCTTCATCTTGGCATGTACAAAGTCAGAAAGGATTTTAAAAGACCTAGAAATTGTAATATTGTCATTTCAGTAGATTTTCTCACTTTGTTTGTGGTCAGCAATGTGGTGTAGGTAATTGACTTGTATTTATCCTAATAAATAAAATTGTAAGCCCTAGGCCTTTACCCTCTTGTTTTGTGCTCTCAAATACTATGAGGAGTTTCCTGCAGAATACTGTTTTGATAAATCTTTCTAAATCAAACTTCAAAAATTACAATGAGACCTCTGAAGGCAAAGATTGATGTGTATTGGAGTTTAGCTCAATACATGGTAAAATTGTTTATAAAATTAGAAATATATCTAATTTTCTTTTGATAGAGTCTTTGAAAGCGTTATGGCAGGTCATAAACTTGGAAGTCAAAGATTTTGAGTTCAAAATATCTCAGTAATGTCAAATGTTAGGACTGTACTCACTCGAAGGAAAGTGGCTTCCAGATTACAGTAATTCAGAAATTGCAAAATAGATAGAAGTACCTTTTTGGCTGGCATGATTTTGGTATTTAAATCTCAAGAGGCAGTTTTTAAAATTTTTGTTCATTTGCTCTTGTTTGTTGTTTTTTGTTGTTGTTTGATGCTCACTATTTTAGGATTTTTTTGTCACTGTGGAACTACTCAAAATAATAAATAGTTTAATGGTGAAATTATGCCATAAGTGTTGAGCAGAATAAATCCTTGTAGCTTCTGTAGAAGAACACACCCTTCTTGAGTGGAATTAAGCATGCTAAGAACAATTGACATGAACTTTTGATGAGTTCTTAAATGTGCTTCTTTTAAAGTTATTATTGTATGACAGGTGTTCTGTAAGCTAGCTAGGAATTCAGAGAGGTCGGATACAGTCAGGTATAAAGAATTGTCTGCCTGATTGGTTTTTTGGGGATTTTTTTACCCTTTTTTTTGCCTTCCCTTAATGACTTTTTGCTGTGACATATGTGACTTAATATTTGAGTTTGCTCTGTGCACTCTAATCCAATTGCTTTGTTTAGTCAAATGAGTGTTATTTGTTTTGTTCTGAATTTTAGCTATTGGTTTTTGCATTAAATGTGCATATTTAATTAGGATATGTTACTAAAGATTAGATTCTCAAAATGGGATGTGTGCCAGCTCATGAAATGAAGTCATGCTTGTCAGGAGATAGTAAATAATATGCTTAGGAAGGTTTAAAAGATGTCTTGCAAACATTAGCCCCTGTAATGACTGCAAAGTGGCAACAGAACATAAATATCAATTGTTTTTCTCCAGTGGATCCA
Source organism: Sterrhoptilus dennistouni (assembly GCA_013397095.1). Lineage (NCBI taxonomy): Eukaryota > Metazoa > Chordata > Aves > Passeriformes > Zosteropidae > Sterrhoptilus > Sterrhoptilus dennistouni. The sequence continues at coordinate 1,055,187 of VWZU01019327.1, read as the reverse complement.
TTTGAATATGAGTTTTCTTAATTTGAATTAGATTTTCTTTTACCAGTTAGATGAAACAAGCAAGAAGGGATGTTTGTCTTTTCAGAAACTGGTTTCCCATCCCAGAACAATGGCTTGTTTTGAATTGAAGGGGAACAATCCAGCATTCATGCAAAATCTTGTAATCTGTGTTCACAAAACCACTTTAAGAAACAAGAAACTGCTGTCCAGTGAATCTTCATTTAGCTGCAAGGATGTGTCTTGGATTCCCAGCTTTGCTTCCAGGACTGTCTGTATTTTGTTCTTCATTTTACCCAGAATCTTTTAATAATTGTGGGTGCAAGAGCTTGAGGTTCCCTGCGCTCTTGAGTGCCTTGAGCATCCTGGCTGGTGTGCCCAGGGTGGCATTGGCAACAACAGGATCTGGAGGCAAGGATGTATCTGTCTCCATCCTAATTTGATCAGACAAAACTTCCTGCAATCATGCCCTGTGATGTTAAATTCAGGCATCTAATTTCTGTCTTCAAGTGCCTGAGTCTCTCTCCTTGGGCTTGGGCAGACTAAGTCTTCTGCTAATAATATTTGCAGTGGGCTTTCTGCTAATGTTTTTGATGTTGCTCCTGGTGCTTTTGGGAAAAGGAGCAGCTGGCACAGCCCTTCTTTGGGGTGCACCTCCAGCCTGAAGCGGGGGGGAATGGGAACCTTATGTTGGAATGCAACTTAGGATGTGGAAAGCCGAGTCCCTTAAGTGGAGAGGAGAAAAAAGGTCTACTATGCATACACACATATTCTTAGTCATTTTTTTTTACACATGATAAAATAATGTATACCCAATATGTTGTGGGTACCATGCTACTGTTTTTGGCCAACGCACAAAGTATTGGTACTCAATACTGGAGGAACTTAGAATATCCTGCAGTTAATTTTGCATCAAGCTCTTATTCCAAGTGTCTGAAGAAAATTCCAGAAAATGATTCATTTTACTGCTGATTTTTTTTTTCTCTGTGCTGCTGGATCCCCTTTATTTCTGGCATTTCTTGGGAGTTACCAGTATTGCAGTAGCAGGTATGAAGGGGCTGCTCATCAGCTGCTACTTGGGTGATACTACTCTGGCTCCTCCTTGTTACAGGGGAGGGAGAAGGTTTAGTGTCTTATGTCATCTTCAGTTTCGGTGCACTGAAGCATTTCTAACTGCCTGTCTGCCTTTTTTAATGAAAGAAATTTGTCTTGTAGCAGCTTTATATGCCCAGCTAATTAAAACCACCGTTATATTACTTGCTATGTATCCAGTTTGTTAGGCAGAAATTTGACATGTTGATATTAGTTTTCTAGGATGCTGCTGTCTCGGACTTGTATAACTTAGAAATAATAAGGCATTTTAAGTACTGGCAAGTACAAAGTTTCGTTAATCATTAACACAGAAAACATTTTCAGTCTTGTTTAGCTTCATAAGATACAGTTTGTTCTGCCTGTGTGAATGCCTCTGCCTTATGTGGAGACTAAGTTGAGTGACCTTTAATTTGATACATGAAGCTTGAGAATGTGTTGTAAATGAAGAAATGGTTACAATGCCATAGTCCTTTTCTAGTAACCTTTTTAAAAGGAAAAATGCTCTTTTTTAGTGAAGAGGCAGGATTGTCTATTCTTTCTTAGGCATTCACTGGTGGCTGATGTCTTTCAAATTACTTGAGGCCTTGTATGTTTGTTCTGTGGTATCCTTACTGCAGAGCTCTCATTTCTTCCACACGAACCTGAACATGCACGGGTGGGACTTGAAGACTGCTGTGATGCCTGTCACTCCTGATTTGAGACTGGAGGTGTGAGGAGCTTCACCCACCTGGGAAGTTGCATCAGCTGTTAACACTGAGCCATCTCCTAAACAAACCATACTTTTCCTCCTGTCTTTTGCCAAAAGCTGTGGGGTGGGTTGAGGATTAACAGCCCCACTAACTTTTGTCCCTGCTGTCAAGCAGTCCCTTGAAAAAGTCTTTGGTGGTCATGATGATGCAGATTCTTTAGCACACTGAAAAGTAAAAAAAGTCATTATTAGTGGCTTAAAATTTCATAGATGAGGTTTATATTCAGTTTATTGTTGACGGAACAAATTGAATTCTTTTTGTAAGTACAGGAGTCTTAAAAATTA
>VWZU01019327.1:984451-1053033 GCA_013397095.1 Sterrhoptilus dennistouni | reverse complement strand
AGTAAGGGATGGGGAGGGCTTAAGTAAGCACCTCTCTTCATCCCTGAGTAAAGAGGATGTTGCGGCCTGAATGGCACCAGACAAGGTGAATTAAATAATTGAGTAGTTTATTTGGAGGAAGAGATCTGGTCACAGTGGTAGTGGCTCATACTTCTGGGTGAGCAGTAGAAGCCATCACATTTTGCTGTCTGGTTCACCATTATTGTGACTGAATGTAGGAGAGAAGAGACTGCTTGTAATTCATAACCCAGTATGTTGGAGGAGGCCTGGTGCCAGAAACCAACTGAATGAGTGACTCTTGTCTTGGGCTCTGTAAAATGTAGGCCCTGTATAATTTAGTTTGTCATATGTAAAAAGAGAGAGACAATCTATGAACAGACAGAAAAAAAGCTACTGCAATTTTTTTGTTTTATAAAGATTATCTGATTATTTTATACAAGAGGAAACCCTTCAGTATAAAATTCCTGCCTGGTATAACTTACAAGTCTGGTGTGATCTTGCACATCACATATTACTGTTACACTGATAAGCGAGACACTGGAGAACAAATTTGTGTTGATGGAAAATAAACAAAATATACCACTAAAACCTCATTCAGAAGTTCCTTGAAGGTTTATGAGAAACATCAGAACTGTGGCAAAATACTGATGCGTGGTGATGCAAGTGGCTGTAGGCTGAATCTGCACCCTGTTTATTCCAAGGGCAGGTGGGGCTTCTATGCACACTGCCCAGAAAATCACCAGTTGTGAGGCAGGCCATAATATGACTTCAAGGATTTTTAAAAGTGCTTTAAAGAGAAGGAAGTGTACCAGATAATTTGGTGAGTCTGTACAGTATGTTCATGTGTTAAAAGAAGCTCAAAATATCAGCTGAGGTCCTCAAGAGTACTCACTAGTAATAATGATAGTAAGTGCTGACATTCTGCTAAGCTCTAGCTGTTATTTGCACCAGTATTTGAGATGTTTTTTACAGGAACATTTTAATGGGTATTTATGGACTTTCTCAAGGAAAATTTGAAATGACATTATCTTACTGTTTCTGAGTTTGCATAAAAGAAATTAGGATGTTAAGATATCAAGACTGGTAGGAAAAGCATCATGACATAGAAATTACAGAAAACCAAAAGTAACCAATGCAACATGTCTTGTATAAAGGGTACACCAATTTTCTTGTTTTATTTCCTAATGGTAAAATACGATGACAAATGCTTACGGCATTTACCATAGGCCAAAGGTGGATTACAGGGAAGAGCAGGCAGAGATGCTTTCATACTCTTGGTAGAGGGACTAAAAGAAGGTCCTTTGAGGTCTTTCTTTGGCATTATTGGTGTGGGCACGGAGCTGCTGATGTGGGAGCAAGGTGAGGGTGGCAGGGTCACTGCTGGAGGTGGCTCTGGGGCTGAGCCACCAGTGGGCTGAGGGGGCATCTCTTGGCACAACCTTGAGCCTCCCTACAGCATTCCTGGGTTATTGATGTGCTCACCAGGGTGAGATTCCCGGGCATGTGAGACAGGCCTGTGCCCAATGAACGGGAGCGATAAAGTCTCACACTTAGCAAAGAGAATTCTGTCAGGTTGGTTGATCTGTATAGAAAGCAGGGGGAAGGTAGTGGTAATACTGTGGTTTCATTAAGAATTAGGTTCTGAAATTGGTGACTACCCTTGGACTGTGTGGAGCAGGGGGAAGCGAGAGCCTTCCCAGCAGGTAGGCGTGAGCCGAGACATCTGGTAAGACGGGGGAGGACAGTCCTGAAAGGAGTCACTCTGTGTCATCAGTGCTTAAACCACCAGGTCTGTGATGTTCTGATTCTGTCTCAAGCCGAGCAAAAGAGTCAAGTTTATTCATTGCTCCACTGTGTAGTGAGGTCTGTAACAGTTGACAGTTCTGTTACATTTGAACACTCATTAGCGCTTCAGATTAGCTATTAAAGGACATGAAACATTTAATCACTGTGTCTTTTCTTGTTAGCAGCAGTCACTAGTGGAATGCTTTAAAAAAAAGTTGTAATTAAGTGAAAAAATTGTACTTTAGCAATTTTACTTGGGATGCAGCAATTTCAGTCATTGAGATTACTGCCCTGAGGAAACTCCATTTTCTTCCTTAAATAATGTTTTTAAACTCTTGAAATAGTAGCATAATAATTCTTTGTCATGTAGAAGCTGGGAAGCTCCCCTTTTTACTGCCTCTGTATGTTTGGGCATTTCTAGTGTGTGGTGCAAAGGGGGAACTTTTAGTCGTGATTGAGACTGCTGATTTCTCAAATTCCAAAGTCTGCTATTTAATGAAATATAAGCGTGATGCAGCAATTTTCTGTATCATTGAATTGCTTTTCTCTTCCCTAGTACCAGTTAGCTCTTAAAAAAGCTATTAGGAATAGACTTCTGACTAAGTTTAAAAAGGAGCTCTCTTAATTATAGATTAAAGGAAAATTTATAAACCTCAGAAATCCTCAAAATACTGAAGCACAGTCTTTTATAACGTTTGCAGCTTGGTATTCAAAGGGTTCCATTAAAATAAAACAGCTAGTTCTTTCAGGGATCCATAATTATAGGACCTGTTTTTTAAATTGAGATCTGTTTCTTTGCACAGAATCAGCATTTAATCAAAATAATTTTCATATAACTACTTGTTCTCTAGAAGTACAGAATACGTGAAAAATCCATTTTTAATAGTATGTTCCAGGGAACTCTGAAGGGAATGCCATGGAAAATACTAGTGAAACTTTGCTAATCCCTGTACTTCCCTTTGCTCTAAATAGACAAAATCTGTCCCAAGCTGTGTCAGGAGATGTCTTCACAAAGAATTCATGCTGCTGTGATGACTTCTGCCAGCTGTGCCTTTTAGGAGCATGCAGCGAGCTCTGTACCTGGCGGTGCATGGCAAAGCATCCCATGGCATCCCATGGCATCCCACTCCAAGGGCAGTGGAGGAGGCAGCTGAAATGCTGGGTGAAAGAGGAGATGGGTGTTGCTTTATTTTTTTTTTTTTTTAGCCTTCTGATGTTTGCATTTTTGTACTAGAGTTTCTCATGGATTTTCTTGTCAACAAAAGTTATGTTTTGTAAACTGTACATTCCTCTCTGGAGGAAGGACATTTGATAGACTTCTGGTTTAACCAGTGAAGTTGGAGAGGTGTCAGCCTCATTGCGCAATCACTGGTCAAACTCCAAAAACTGTATAAATCCACGTGAAAAATAAACTTCTTCTTTTTGACTGTGTAAGTCTCCTTTTTGTGTCTGTCTAGTGACAGATGGGGCTGTGGCTTCCTACAGCTTCTCCCCTGGTCCCGAGGGGAGTGGACTGCTGTTCAGCATGGGGGAGCTCTGAGCAGGAATCAGGTGGGGTTTGGGTGGAGACAGGGATGGTCACACTGGAGTGACCAGATGGAATGGATACAGTGAGGGGCTCAAGGTATTCACACTGCAAGGCATGGACAGGGTAGGAATAGCAGTGGGTTTGTACAGGGAATTTGGGGATGAGGGAGACGTGGCTTTTGTGGATGTTCCTGATGCACTGGGCTGAAACATTTTCTTCTCTTTGCTTCAGCCACCCATGGAGAAGGAGTGAGTGGACTGTAGGTGATGACTGCTGCAGTCAAAGGTCTTGGGAAGAATTGAGATGCAGGAAAAATAGCCATTTTTTCCTATAAATGCTGAATGATAAAGTTTTCTGTGAAAACTGACCATGAAAAATAACCCTGTTATGTTTTTCCTGCATGCCAATGGGGTGTATTTTTCTGTTGGCATTTAGAGGATGCTGAGTCATGAAGACTGGGTTTACAGAAGAAAATCATCATCTTCTCTCTGGAGCTTAGCTTCCTTTATACAGAGATAGGAAAAACAACTTCTTTGCTGATCTGGCTGAAGTGCAGCCTTGGTAAGAAGTGGGGATGGTGAAATTGGACAGTGAGATGCAAACAAGAAAAGGTCAGTTATTACTAGAACTAAAAAGACTTTCGTGGGCATGACAATACAGAAAACATTTCTTTACAAAAGGGAAGAAGGATTGTATATACTACACAGCTTGTAGAATCCTAAAAATACATTTATCCTTGGCAAAGCATCTGAAAGTGTCAGAAACCATAAGATGTTACAAGTACCTCACAAGAAGACATCTGGGACCCTGATCCTTGAGATTTCATTGTGGCTCTGGACTGGAGAGCTTTTTCCTGTAGACAGTATGGTAGGATTTGAGATGCTCTGAAGAGATGAGATGAAGTCCTTGAAATTTGATTATCAGCTGCTAATGTTCAAAACACTTGAAGATTTTCTTTTTCTAATACATTGTATAGGTGTTCTATTCTAACATCTATTCTAATACATTCTGTTTTTCCATTCTATAACATGGAAAATTCTTGAAGACAAAATTCATAAAAAGTTAGAATTTAATTACTTGGCCAGTATTAAAGCTAAAATGAAGGGAAAAGTCAATTACCCTTATGGTTCTATAAAATTGTATCAGAATTATTTTTGAAATATATTCTGTAATTTAACACTGTCTAGTAAAGTGTGTTTAATGGGAAGACTTTTAAAAAAATATTTCCAAATGCTGATGCTTTTGAGATTTTCACAATATTCTAAGGTAATGACATTATTTTCTGAGAAAGACTGTAAAGGACATACTTAGTCTGATATATATATTCCTTCAGTAATATAAATTAAATTATTAGAACATGAGTGGCTCTACAACTTCTGCTAGAACCAAAGCTTCATCACCTAACAAGATGTGCAAGCTTACATAAAATATTAGTGTGATCTGCTTTAGTTTTGATAGGAGTCTTCACTGTCTTGATAGAAGAATCATGGATGGTCTCAGAAATGAAGCCCATGTTTGAGAACTACAGTGTAGCTGTGGTATGTATACCTTGAAAAGCTTACTCTGGGGATTTTCTGATTCTGACTGTTTTTATTTCTGCAGCTTTAATACTGCATTTGTGCTAGCATCTAGCATTCAATCTGAATGTAGTTGTTCCTTAGTTATTTTATTGAGGGTGGTATGTGTCTGGATTGCCAGTAGCTGTGAAAATACTGTAATAGTGAATAGTCCTGTAAAGTACTTTTGTACTGGTAAGGACCTCTGTTTTATCTAGGATGAAAGGTTTACTTTTTGGGAAGCTAAAGGGAAAGCATTTGTTGTTTTTTATGCCTGTACCCTTATAAACTTATTCTAGTTGTTCTCATCCAAGGCATTTTAAAACATTGACTTCTCATTACTTTTGTTTAATTGTTTTTAATTGTTTTAAAATGTTTAGGCATTCACAGAGTGTTTTTTGTCCTCAAGATGGGAATAGACTTTGAGAGGATTTAAAAGTGCAATTGATACCAGCTGTCTTAGATATACATTTAAGCTTGCTAATTTACTTGGTAAAATTCTTTCAAAACTCAAAAATTTTAGGATCTAATGATATAAGTTGGGCTGTGAAAGCCTCTAATCCTCTGTGTCCAAAGTAGCCTTCCTCATCCTGTGCACAGAAAGGAGAGACATTTTGAGATGGAATTCAATAGCATCAGGCCAAACACTGAAAGATTGTTTGCACAGCTGTGCCTAAGCGGTGACCAAACTGTTAAACAACCTAGTGGGGAGAAAATGAATAGAAACTCCTGTTGGCCAGAGGAATGAGTTTCCTGGACAGTGCTCAGGACGTTATGAAGTCATTGCACATGCTGGGTCAAGGCTTTTACCCATATTTTCCCCTTGTGCTTGGGAATACTTCATGCTTTGCTTTTTCATAATAATACAATTGGCTTAAAGCATCTGAACAAAATTCTATACTGACTGACGAATGATGCATTGTGGTGTACTTACCTTTAACTTCAGTTAGGGAACCTTTCCCTGCCAGTAAACTGATGTGAGAGGAGACAGTGCACATTGTATATCTGTCTTGCTTCCTTGCAAATTGTAGATTATGAAACTGGACTACTGAGCAATAATTTAATCAGTGGCATCAGAGGAGCATTAAACTCCATTAAATGTTGGGTCACCATCAATGTCAGATGAGTATTAAATTATGGCTTGCAACTTAGCAGTACTCATCCGAAAACACAGTGCTTCAGTTCTTGGCAAGCATATAACAGTTTATTATGAAACAGATGCTTCAGAGCTTAACATATGACTGAAGTGTCAAGTTGTATCAGAGGAGAGGGTCCCAGCAGTAATGTGGTGCTCAGACTCTGTGAGACACATGTTAGTGGATCACTCCCTACCTCAACGATTTGGGTAAAAATTATTTCATTAACAGCATCTCCCGTTGAATGCTTGGAGGTCAAAGCACTGCTCTGCCTGCCAAAGACTGACTTATGTAATTCTGTCTGCAAGTGGTGGAGGTGCAATTCTCCTGACAAGGAGGGAGGATCCCTACAGGCTGCTCACAGTTTGAATTTTTATGTAGAATAAATAGTTTTCTCGCTGGTTCTAATGCACCACAACATCGCCAGGTTGGAATTTGGAAGGTGTCTTTTAATACCTCTATTGCTAGTCACGGATTTTCTAAGTGACATCAGTAAGGTGAAACTAGTAAAGCCTTTCTGGATGGCTTTGCTAATGTCAGCAGCAGCTCTCATGCAGCAGCTAAATCTTTGAGGCTCTTGTCAGTCTGCTGTACAGCTCCTGCCACTTAGGAAAGCTGCATGCTGCCAGAGATGCTGACCTTGGAGCTTTGCAGGGAGAGAAAAGGATGTAAAAGGGATGCTTGGATAAAATGTTTTTTCCATTCCTATTTAGGTGCAAAGATTACAAGGAAGAGCTAACAAAGAGACAGAGTGGGTTGGGCTGGGAGAGTAATAGATGTGCTGAGGAGAATTTTTGCTGGTGATGGTGCTGGCAGAGGAATGATGAGAGTGATGCTGATGTAGGCAGAGCTTACCTGGTCTTTCTGCAGCCTAGCTCAGTGGTAAGATGGGAAGGAAGAGGATCTCTGTACCCATCTGCTGAAGATGGCACTTAAGGTTCTTGCAAAAATCTTGTATGTGGTTAAGATTTTATTATCTGATGGTAACCACATGTTGGCCACATAGTCTTATGGCCACAATATTGTGACAAGATACTTAAAGGAATAATACAGTTTTTATTTATTAATGATTGCATCACTGGTGCTCAGGTGTTGCCAATTAATTTCTTATTGCTGTGCAGAAACCATAGCACTTCTTTTGTGGCAGTGGGCTGCAGATGAAAATCCTGCAGTTTCAGCTGAAAACATGACAACTGGCTAAAAGGCAGTGGTCTGCAGGGATGTCCTATTAATTGGCTGCAGGAGAGGCTGCCTGAGGTGATGGGGCAGTGTATTGCAAAACCACTCCGGTCAAAAGTCTGCAGTGTCCTTCTGCCCATAGTTTTCACCCTAACATTTGGGGTTCATTTGCTTGTTAAAAAGTGCTGTCCCAAAAATTGGCATGTTCTTCTCAAAACTATACCAGTAACTTGTTTAAATTTTGATAGTAATCTATTAACATAAAGCATCAGATAGTCTTTCAATTTTCTACTTCTCTACCTATTACAGTTCTGTAACTGACTATTATGCAGAGAACCAGCTCTGAAGGGAACTTCATCAGAGCAGAATCTGTCATCAGGAGAATTGCATCTTATCTATATAAGTGTTAGAATTGTCATTTCCTCTCTACCAGAGCTGAATTTGATGCATGCTTTATTATTAAAAGCCAGGTTATTTCTGAAATAGTTCAAGTTAGGAAAGACATTCTAGAAGAATGGAAAGTTTTAAGGTATTACTGTTTCTTAATGGGGGGATGGAGTAAAACCCAAGCGCTAGGATGCATTTGATGCAATGCAAGATCAGAATACAGCTGATAGATACATGGTTGGGGTTTGGAAATGGTGGTGAAATTTTGTGTTTCATACCTTAGAGAAACAAATCATAAGTTTCATAAGTTTCACACTTGGAAATAAAGATGTCCTCTCTTTTTCGAAAAAAAACCCCACTCTAAGTCTCAATCGGAATGTTATTTTTCAGTGAGCCCAGAGGAGTTTGTGGCAGGTAACAGGAACAGTAATTTCACCTGTTAGCAACAAGTAGGAAGGTATGCAAAGTCACCCAGAACTAATATCAAACTAATTATTAACACATTCATGTTTTACAAGTACTTAAAATTATATCTGTTCAACCTTTAGTTTGAAGTATGTTTTGAAAGATAAATATGGAATAAGGGATGTCTCATACAGTAGAAAAATTAATGCATATAAAAAGTCCTATTAAACTCAGCAGAGTGAAAATTCAGGGATCTTTTTAACCATTTTTGTTTTTGTCTTTCTTTGACTTTTTATTTTCCTGGCTTTTGATTAGGTATGGATGAGGTGCTAACAAAATACATAGGATTTTTATAATGCTCTCTTATCACTTTTCAATATAAATAATTCTTAAATGAGCAGGAGATAATGGAGCAAGACCAGGAAGTATACTACAGTTGGCTATATCCAGTTAGCAGAGGAAATGCTAAACAGCACTTAGCATAAACCTCCTGCTGATGTCTTACGGAAACGGGCAGGAATATCTGTAATTGGTGTACTTATCCCATGCTGACTGATGCAAGAATTTGGTTCTACCAGCCAGGGTTATTGCAGAATAAAGGATGAAGATCACAGAAAGGAAATGCAACCTCAAAATTATGTCAGTGGTAAAATTTAACCTGTTTACTTTTGTCTGTTTGTTTGGGTTTTTTTTCCTTTTATCTGATAAGCTATGGTAACAGCGAACTATTGCTGCAGTTGAACCTCAATTTTGGTTGTTTCCCATGCCTTCCATGTGCCTTGGGGCAAGGCTGTTTGTCAGTACAGCTAAGGGAAATGCAGGAGAACGTCACTGTACCTTGGGCTGCCTTCTGGAGGGCTCTGTACAAGTGGAGCTCTCAGTGGCAGCCTGCTTTCTGTGATGTTCCTGGTCTCTTTCTGTGTGAATTACTTGGGAGGCTGTGTGTGGTGTGCAGCTTCCACCTCCCCACAGACAGTTGTCAGTGTTGCCTGCAAGAGTGGAAAGTGTGGGAATTTCAGGATATTCATTGGATTTCCCAGCATTAGGCTTCTTAATTGGTGAAGTAATGTGTCTGTATATATGTCCATTATAAAATGTTAGTAACACTAAATGGCAGCATTTTGTGCGAATGTATTTAGTGTGTAATACCAATGTTTAATTAAGTACCTAATCCTTCTTTGGGAAGGAAGTTTAGGCATGGGATTCATACCAATTATTTAGTGCTATGCAGTTAATAGTTAAAAATAAATCATTATTATTTTTGTGTGTGCACTTGTAACCTTCCATGGGAATGTTCATTTCTCTTTCCTGGGGATATAACATTGACAAGACTTGAAAGAGACTAATAAGTTGCTTTAGATTAATTCAGTCTTTGAAGGGTCTAATTCTTAGTTACAGCTTTTTGCTCATATAGATAAATTGTACAAGCAAGTGATTATGTAAAATGAGAAACTAACTAAAGTGTAGTTTAGCTTGTCACTTCAACAGATCTTTATTTTTATTTTTTATGTATTTACAGCCTCAGCAAAACTGACAACATTATTTTGAAAAGTATATGCTAAAGAAAATAAAAAGCCAACAGATATATTTTGCCATTATCCAGTTGTGTGGTTTGCACTTCCACTTTACAAGCTTGCAGTCCATGTTGTAGATTTTACGTGATGGAATCTTTTCTTCACTGTTATTAAGCGAGAGGAAGAGGGAAGAAGAGCATGCATGTGAAGTTATCCTTGCCTGTTCTCTTATGTAAAGCTTTCTGCTTTGGATAGAGTTTGAAGCAGATTGTGTTAGCCAAGAAGCTTAAAACCCAAATGTTTTTACTTAACATATCAGTGCATATCAGAATGTAATGAAGCTGTACTTGCAGGACTGTTTCTAAAGTAATTTGAACATGTTCTGTCCAATTACGGTTGATGTCATTACGGTTCTCTCTTAATTCTGAAATCCTTCTTGAGGGGAGGCAGGTAGAGCCAATGAATGCTGGATGATTTTGCTGGTCATGGAAGGAAAATCAAATGGAAGGGGAGGAAGAGTAATTTGAAGCATGGATGAAGTCATTGTATAAGCACTCCCAACCAAACCTAGCATCTTGTCTCTTGTTGCTCCACAGAGAGGTTCAGTATAAGTGTAGCAATACTACAGAATTGCTCCCCTTGCAAAATAAATTGGTTTGCTTTTAACCATGCTGCTGGGTTGTATCAAAACGACAGACCCTCTGTGAGGACATCACCAAATAAATCTTGAAGCCTTATTTGAACCATTAGCAGATTTCTCCAGTGAGTGGGAGACAGTGTAAAGTACAGAGGTAGAGGAAAGCTTTAACAACTGTTGTATTATTTCTTCGGGTACGCAGTGTTCTAGCTTGTGCCAAAAAGATGCCTTCTGGCATAATAAATTCTTGGCAGCAAAGCTGGTTTTCATGGTGAAAAACTCTAATAAAGACTGTGGATGGGCTATCTGACTATTTTGCATAATAGTATATATTAGCCCGTGTGAGGGAGGAAGAAGGGGAGGGCCCTTCATGTAACAACAGCAGTGTGTTTTAGGTGGCTGCTCCAGAGCACGCTGTAAAAATGCAAACATGGGAAGGCATTTGAAAGAACAACCAGTACTTATTTACTTACTTGGCTAATGTCAGGAGTGTGCTTGGCTTACATAAACATCTTCTGACTGTCAAACATATTATAGTTGTTTTTTCCTTTAATATATGATTCATTTATGTTTTCCAGAGGTGTGGGATGGTTACTGAGACATTGTATGTGAAGTGATGAATATTAGAAGTATAGCTTTCCCTTTCTTTGTCAAGACACTCCTACGCATATCAAAGTATTTGACCAGTAGTTTTAAGTTACAGATGTTTCTTTGTTGTGCGGGGGGATGCACAGCTTTTTCTGCCCACAGCTCTAAAACCATCCCAAGTCTCACACTGTGCTGAGTTGTGTGAAGTCATTTTAAAGAGCTTCAAGCCTGGGAATTGCATGGGCGTTGCGAGAAGGAAAAATGAATGGGAGGGAGTTCACTCAGAGTTTGACGAAACTTTCCCTCCTGTCCTGCCTGGTGTATGCTTGCACATTTGATGGCTTTGCACTTTCTATAGTTGTGTGGTGTGAAGCACAGCTGCAAATAATCATGAGAGACAGTGAAAAGCCATGGAAAATTAAGACTTTCATATCTTAAGTCCTGAGGGAGTGTTTCAGAATTAGCTCCTTCTAAACTGTTGAAGAAGCCATTACCACACCTATTTAGACAAAGACTGCTATCCTTAGGGAATATGGTGGTTGCATTTCAGTGCTTACAGTAGTATTGGGGAATTTGATAGTTTGTTGTTGTTACGTGGCACAAAATTGTTTGGGGGAAGGTGCTGCACATTAGTGCAGTTGTGCTCAGAGATGTGCAGCTGTAGCCCAGGGCTGGGACAGATGGAGAGTTGGTTTGTTTTGGTCCTTTCCAGTTCTGGCACCTCCATGTTGGTGGTGTGCTTGAGCCTGGTGGTCCTCACTTCAGCATATTTTAATGTCATTAATGCTCAGTGCTTGCTAGAGAGATGTGTTGGAGAAGTAATGAAGTCACACACACTTATTAGATGGACAGTTGTTTTTCCTGTGTAAACCAGTGGTGCAGCCTCTTTGTGTGCTGGTACCAGAATATTGTATGTTTGGGGATAAACTGTGTCTTAATCTGATAAAGTTGTTTTGTTCTAGCCTCCAGAAGCTCTAAAGTCAGAAGGGTACTGCTGAGAATAACTTTTTGTTGTGCTCATTCATGTGTTGCTTTGTATTGTAGGGGGATCCAATTAGTAATAAAGTTATTCCTTATAGTTGGATGTGTGGCAGCAAATTTTTAGGAAGCGTCAAATCCCTACAGTGATCATGATGCAGACAGCTGTTGTACAAGGAGTCATTTTAGAGAAGAAAAATGGTAGCATTTGAAATTTTAACATTTAATGAAAGAGATCAAATAAGTGTTAATTAATGATATTTGGATCCCTAATTTTATAATGGTGGTTGAAAAATCCCTATATGCTAACATAGTTGCAATGTATTCCAGTTTACTTGTGATAATTGGAGCAGAAACATGGTACTTTTAGGAAGAAGTTAAACATTGGTTGGACCCAAGGAGATTTCCCTTTCTTCAGGTACTCTGCAAACTAGAGTACGTGTGAAGAATGAGGAGAATCATTGTGAGAGTATGAAAACTGCAGTGTGAAACAGAGTAGAAATAAAAGTAGCTGTTGGGATTTGCCTTTATTAGCCAGCCAGCATGAGTTTCTTGGGAAAAGAGAAGTACGTTGAGCTTCTTGGGTCAGGGCCATGTCTCCTTGTATGTTAATTTGTTCAGTCTCTCACGTAATGGGACCCTGAATAAGAGTAGACTGTCTGGATTCTTAAAAATCATAAGCCTGGATCATAAAAATATGTTATTACATGTAAAGTGCCAATGTCACTTCTGCCTCTTGCTTTTTTCAAAGCTTTGAAGGTACATTCCTGTTGTCAAAGCTGCTCCAAAAATCATAAGGGCATAGACCTAAGTAAGAAAAGATAATGTGATTTCCTCTTTGAAATTTTAGGGGAGTATTTCATTCAGACTTTATAGTCTTATAATCTTAATAATACTTTTACAACTTTTTGGAGAACTTCTTGTTTTGCATCAGATATTTCCAGTTTATCTCAGGATGCCTTCCCTATTGGGCTGAACTTCTAACCCTGAACTTAAAAAGCTGTCATTTTATGCATTTCACTATGAAAGTGAATGCACACTTGATCATTCCATCCCCAGTGGGGCTGTCTTAGGCCCCTGCAGTTGGGTGTTGTGTTTACCAGGAGTAAGTGAATGTGTTCCTTTGATTTTGCTTCATTTGAGGGATTCCTAATATTTAATGATACTGTGGGTTGTTTGGCTTCTCTCCCTTCCGCTGCCAAAGAGATTTCTGCTGCCATTATCAGCTACACAAACTTTTCACACACTTCAGCATTTCTCATGTGTAAAGGCCACAGCTGTAGTTGAACAATGTGTTCGTTGTAATCCAATAATAAAAGTCCTAAATATAACAATAATTATAACCCGCTACATTGAGAACAATATTGATAATCAGGGATACTAATCCTTGAATTTCATAGAAATCTCGACACTGGTTGTTGCAGTGTTATCCTTCTTTTAAGATTTTAAATACTTTGCAAGACTAGTATGTGGTTGTGTAAAGATTTGGCTTTGCTGTACAGATGGGCATAATGGAACCAAAAAGTACACAGAGAAATACGAATGATTACATTTATGAACAGCTAAACAGAATGCTGTGGATATTATTCTTGTAATTAACAAGTCTCGCTTGCCATAATAAGCACTGATTATAAGTAGTCTAACTGGTTTTATTAAAACAAGCCCTATTGGACACAGCACCCAGTTTGGTCTTGTATTTCTTAAAGTCATGCTTGTAATTAATTCTACATGTATATTTTTGGTTTCTCTTGTCTCCTTTAGTTTTCTTTTTTTCAGTAAAACTCTTTTAAACTTAGTCAATGGGAAGTTCTTTGTAAAGTAGAGCTTTTGATGAGCCAGGTGTGATCCACACAATCTTGATATTTCTGCGATTTTCCAATGAACAAAATTGCCATGTATTGCCAACGTGGTCATACAATTAGTATATCCAAGTCTCATAACAGTGCAATCCCAAAAGGAGAGTGTATCTGTAGGCACAGAAATAGCAGATCCTTCAAAGTTGGATTCCTTGAGCAGGATTTAAATTTTAATTGCAGAACTCATAGTGACTTGAGACAGTACATCTTTCATCTCAGACTTCTGTTTCAATCCTTTGCTCTCACAAATACACTCTTTCAGGTTCTTGCCCAGTGTATTGCCATCTCCTTACTTGTTTGTGGCTTTCCATTGACCAACCACAAGTCCTTTTCCTGTCTAGGACCTTAATAAGAACAAGTCAAGAGGCTGCATTTGAATTACGTTGATGCTTCATTCACATCTCTCTTTTGAGTTCCTAATTTTACAAACTTAACACGCTTTTCTGAATGTAGGAGTATGTACCTAGTGGATATAAAGTGGGTTTTTTAATTGTGTTTGTCTTTCATTATCTAAAATAGTTTTTAGTTAGCAATACCTTTCAGCTAATGTTTTGACTGAACGTTTGAAAATTCATAGTGAAAAATGCATCTAAATTAAACTGCACGTAGAAAACATGTAATCTTATATTATATTCTATGAATACATGTTATGCTTGAAGGAATAATTATTTGGATGTTCTTGATAATTTTTAATGTTCTCTTTAATGCTTTTGGAATTTTATTTTACTCTCCTATAGTCATAGAGAG
Source organism: Sterrhoptilus dennistouni (assembly GCA_013397095.1). NCBI lineage: Eukaryota > Metazoa > Chordata > Aves > Passeriformes > Zosteropidae > Sterrhoptilus > Sterrhoptilus dennistouni. Next base: position 1,038,737 of record VWZU01019327.1, on the reverse strand, counting down.
AGGGAGAAGGGAGTGAGAGACAGAATAATTCTATAGAGTGAAGGACAGGTGGGTTTTGCAGTTAGAGGGCTTTCATCTCAGATGACAGATAAACTGCACAAAATGATTGTCCAGCTCTTTTGTAAACACTGCTGTAGTCTAGGCATTTGGCAATTCTTTTTTACATTAATCCAATACCCATTCCTTAATCTGCCTGCAATTAATGTGTTGGGGTTTTTTTTTCCAGTTTAAAATGTTCCAGTTTCATAATGTTTTTTCAGTCTGTACTGAAAGCTGCTTCTGGTGGTTCATTGAACATCCTTCCTACAGTGCTCCTCTGGGATGGGGCATTATTTTTTGCAGCTATCCTGCTCACAGTAGGCATTTGCCATCCACGACACTTAAAACGTTCTGTTCTTTGCACTGTCTTCTGGCACTAATAACTGTGACATCTGTTTGTCATGTATGAAACCCAGGAGGTGCTGAAGATCCTGAAGCAGTGAGCATCCCCTTCTGTAAGCATCCCTTCCATGGGCAGAGGAGAATTATCTTTGCCTCTCAGGTGGGGAAGGGGCTGGCATGGCTTGTCCCTGGTTTCTGTGGTGACATTAAGACTGAGGGGCATGGAGAGTTTCCAAATGCCCATCTCCCATGTGCAGATTATGGGGGAAACTGGCCTTTCTTAGTCTTGCCTCTCGTGCTCTGTTCTTAGGAGAAAATGTGGTTGGGGATAATTGCCTGCTGTGGTTTGCCAGCAGTGTCTGTGCCCAGGAACAGCTCTCTTGGAGGAGGTGGAAGAGAGGGAGTAGTTTTCTGCTTGGTGCCTTATTCTTTGTCATAACTAAAGCTTATGTTTTTATACAATTAAAGTGAATAGACTAATAGCCTATCGGCCCTGGATTAGTAAAGCCTAGGTGCAAATGTTTTAACTTATCAAAAACTCAGCTGAACTTTTAAGTTTGAAACCTATGTTTCAAAGGTGGTCAGTCCTTAAGAATACTCAGCTTAAATTTAATGCATATTTAATACTGAGCAGGGATAAAACAACTGCAGCTTTTGAGATGTCACTGCCATCATGCTAGTTATGTAAAAATACTGCAAATAATAGCTTGAAATATGAAAAGGCATTGGATAGTGCTGCATGTATGCACACCCAGTTGATATTAAATAGTAGCTTACTTTTCTTTTTCTGGCTTTGTATGTTCTGTGCTACAGTCCATTGCTTGAATTTGTGTTTGATAAGGTATAAAAGCTGATGGAGTTCAGGTAATCCTTCTGTTCAGTTTGAAAGATAATTTGTTTGCCTTATATTTAAAGAAAAAAGAAAAGCCCTAGACCTGTTGTGGTGGTTTGGTTATTTTTAAATAAAACTGTGTGCCTTTCCTTCCCATTTAAAATTATTCCATGTATTGTTTGTATGTTACTGCTTTTCAGTAAGTGCTGTGTTTACAGAACAAGGACTTGCTCAGGGAAGTTGTCAGTTTGTGTCCTCACTCTGATAACCAGGGGAGTAGAAAAATGTACTCCTTTGTCAAAGTTTCAGGTATGATAGTTAAACTTGTAATGTTCATTCTCTTTTCTTTAACCCAAACTGAAAAGATGGCTGATAAGGACAGAAGGTCTTTTGTTTCCACTGTAGTTTCCCAGCCTTGAAGAAAAAATCTTCTACTGTCGATTTGGGGAAGAATATTTTACCTAGTTGCTTCTTAGAACTGTGTCTAAGCAGTTGATTTTTAATTCAGATCTAGCTGTGGAAAAAGGCTATATTAATATTTTCTAGTCTCTTAGCGGTGGGAGAAAAGACTGTTCTGCAGTCTTTTGCAGAGGAGGAGCAGACTAAGATCAGAATGTCAGAACATATTTTATGGAGAGGCTTATTTGAGTTTCAATTACCAGAGATGTGCATAACGTATTGCGGCACTGAATTACAGGACAGTTTGTTGGTTAGCTTGTTTCAAAAGATGACCTGTTAGACTCATCAAAATAAGACAATACCTCAGAATGATCATGGAGTTAGGAGACTGTGAGCATGGAAGATTTCTCTGGAGGGTCATGCTGAATCTTGCAGTCTAGTCTTATTCCAGATAATCATATGAGTAAAAAAATGAAATTAAACCTTTCTTGATCAGTTTCTATGATGCTTTTGTAATAATAGAAACATAGAAATCTGTCTGATTTGCATCTGTGAACCATCAAAAATTGTTAATGATTTGATGAACTCTGAATAGGCCCATTCAAGGTAGAACTCAATAACAAAGTTGGGGGAAAAAAACCAGCTCCAGTATGTTCTACTTGTAAAAGAAAATTTTCTAGAGAAGTTTTTGGGGTTTTTTTTAATGTTTAAAGTATTGAGTCTTCTGCACAGTTTCTTTTTGAGGGGCTTTTTTTTACTTTCGTTCTGATTTTAATGTATTTAATCCCACAGGTGAGGTAGAACTTGCTTGAGACTTAAAGAGTTTTTCCTTTTCTGTCAATACCCAGAATTGTCCATCTGTGTACATAACACCTCAGTTATACACTAGCTAACAAAGATGGGCAGTTTATTAACATCTTAAATGCTCTTGTAGGCATGAATCAAATAGGCCAGGTAATGAGTGTATAATGAGATCTGGACAGTATTGCCGGACTCCATGGTTGATAAGCTCAGGTGGAAAGCATGTGGGGCAGGGGAGTCCTTCTTGAGTAGTTAGCATCGTTGGAGGTCAATACTATTGCTGGAGCTCGACCAAGAATATTTCAAAGAAAATAGAGGTTATAGTTTCCTTTAAAGAGTAGGCTTTAAAGGAAGAGGACTCTAATCATACAGTTCAAGAGGATAAGTGTCAAACTTTCCCCTTCTTACTACTAAGACACCTGTGCCTTTACATATACCTGAAAAATCTTGCAGTTATTTCGGATGGGGAGCGGAGTTGTTGAATATAAAACTGTTACTTTTGTACTGACATCACAGAACTTGGTTTTGATACTCTGGGGCCTTACACATCTAGAACGTAATCATGAACATGGCTTTTGGACTCAGGCCACTTCTTGGAACATCCAGGACTGCTGGATACTCTGCAATCTTAATCTCACCCAGGAATGGCTAGGCACAGGGAATAGTGCATCAAACTGAGTTATTTGTTGGAATTGCTGTGGAATTGCTGAGGTTGGGTGGCATCTTCTCAACATGACAGTGGAGAAGAAGCATAGCAATCCTTGGCAGCTAGAAAAACTGCTAACTACATTGCAGTTGGGTGAATTTTGGACTTGCAGGAAATTAGAAGACAGTATTCTTAAGAAGTTGTTATTTCCATTTAGCTTCCTCTCCAGGCACCTGATGTTTTTTGCTACATCTTGTCCTGTCCCAAGTTAATGGCATCATCATCTGGGAATGCTTGTTCCCTGCAGCTCCCCTCCTGTTGATTTGAAGGCAACAATGGCTGTCTGGATGTATTGTGGCTTTGGAGGCAAAAGGTGTGGGAGAGGAATGCTGCTCTTTTTGTATTAATATTATTATCATCATTATTATCATCATCATCTGTGCACAGTTTTGTTTACAAAAAGAAGAGCTGTTCTTTAATTTAGAAATAAAATGACAGAAATAAATTACTTTTAAAGGATGTTTGGGGAATAAGGAGACGTATTTGTGGCAAGCTGTTCTGAAAATGTCATCCAGTATATGATTAAATTATTTTATTGTTTCCTGGCTGTAGTTTTTATGAAATTGGTGAGTCAAACAATTGTCAGACTTCTGTTCTCTTTAAAGTTTTTTCTCACCCTGTAGGAACTACATGTGTCCATCTAGATTACATCTGAATGACAAAAATACTTAGTGTAGCCAGGTCTTGAGTGGCATTTCATGCTCATTTGTGTGCTGTCACTCCTTCCAGGTTCTTTTTGTGGTACATTGAGCTGGATCTATGGCTGCAGTTGAGGCCCTGTTTTTGCATTTGCAGTGCTACTGCCTTTCTTGTTCTCTAGACTTCTTTGCAGCTTTATTTTAGAGGCTGGCACAATTGGTGAACTTTCAGGTGACCCAGCAATATGTGAGTGACCTTGGAGTAAAGAGACGCTGTGGTGTGGCGCTGACACTTTGTGTTTGTTTGACTGCATGTTCCATTGTTCCCTTTTCTCCTCTCCCCTTCCAGATGTGATGGAGGCATCCCTGTTATTGCATAACATACTTGATATTAGGGGCTGCCAGATTGACATTCACAGTGCAGTAAACTGCAGTTCAGGGCTTTGTTCAGGGCTCAGGGGCAGTTGGTGTCGTCCGCAGGTAAAAAAAGCCATGGCTGCCTTAGCTCTTCAAATCTTAAGGTTTCTGGGTAACGTAAAGTTTTTTTTAATGATAAAATACTTCTCTTAAAGATAGGACAAGAATCCTTTGCTGGCTTAATTTTTGGCCAGTTTTACTTCCTACTAAGGTACAAAATGTTGCTAACTTTTGTCCTCCCTAATTCTGTCCTTTTGTTGCAGGTCTTGATGATTGCCTGCAGCAATATATAAAGAACTTTGAGAGAGAGAAGATTAGTGGTGACCAGCTATTACGAATTACTCATCAGGAACTGGAAGATCTTGGAGTCACACGAATTGGCCATCAGGAGCTTATCTTGGAAGCAGTAGACTTGCTCTGTGCACTGGTAAACTTCTTGGGGCAAATGGGGAGGGTTGAACAGTGTCTGCATATTCACACTTTCTGTAATAAAATTGTTAGTCCTAAAGACTTACCTAAGCAGCTCAAGAAACCCCCGATTTATAATGTATGAACACTTTAGCATCTTAAAACAGGGGCAAGATACATGGGAAAAATCTATTGATAGAATGATGTTTGGTAAATAAACTGGTATCAGAGATTTAGGGCTTGCATGTCTGTCTTTATAGAATAAAAGTTTGTCTGAAATCACAAAGAAAGTAGGCTATGTTTTGTTTGGAATGTAAAATAGTCATATATGTGAATGGAGTAATTGAGTGTTGGTTGCCCTTTACAAACAAAATGTTTTGATATTAACCATGTCATTCTTCATGGGTCCTTTCATGCAAATTATGTGTTAGATGATTTTTTGAGCCTGATGAAACAGAGCTGCTTGTATTTTACAGTAGAAAGGGTTAAATACTGAAATAATTATCTTATGTATGAATAATATATACATTTTTGATGGAGCATACAGAAGGATTTTGGTAATGGTCTTTTCAGTCAGGTCATGTCGTGCAAAACTAGGATTATCTGCTCAGTGAGGGGTGTGGTGCTGACTTCACCCTCCTTATGAACTTCTAGTGTCTGTCTGTAAAGATTAGTGATAGACTGGGCACACTGCATTCTCCACTGTAGAAAGGATTGTGAATAGCTCTGTTAAGATGTACTTCAGTGCCTGAGGTGGTGTTTTGTGGGTTTTTAGTACATACTGTTTTTCAAGCCTCAGAAGGAGCTTTTGAGAAAGCTGAATACTGGGAGAGGCAATCAAAGACTGTAGGCTGAAAGGCTCTTCAGAAGGGCCTGTCGGTTCTCCATATGCAGCAGCTTTCCTGAATACCTTGTTGTGGCATTTTTGGTGTATTGGGAAGTGTAATAGAAAAGAGAGAGTCAAAAAAAAAATATACCAAAAACATTTTAAAAAAGGGAGAAAGCTTTTTCATACCGGAAAACATTTGATTTTAAACACAGATTATCTTCGATAGAATACTGTTTCTAGTGACACTGCAATGTGAGTCAGTGCAATAAGTAACTCATCAATTTGTTTTTTAAATAAGGAAATTGCAATCTTAAATGCTACTGATATAGAAGGGGACATAAAAAGTGTTATTCACAAAGTACTTCTCTTATCAGACAGTGCAAAAGAAAACAAGAAAATAAATACTTTAGTTAACTGAGAAGGATAAAGTCTAAGTTAGGGGAAACACCAATGACAGTGTTTCACAGTCACACAGAGAAACAGATTGTGGTTCTTTGAAAAATAAATTACTTCTACAGAAAAAAACCCCTTGTTTATTAGCTGAAATTTCTTTGTTCCCCAGAATGTAATTACAGATATAATCTTCAGACAAACAAACACAACTTATTTTTGTAGCTCCTTTATCATAGGCAAAAGCGTATGGAACTAAGTTGAATATAAAATAAGGAATTTCTAGCAAAAGCTAACACTGTTTCTTAAATGCAAGCAGCAAGTCTCTCTGTTCCTGTTTCTTGTTGCACATATAATATTGTCTGCTTTTCTGAGTTTGTCTTAAAGAAAATTGCTAAAAGACATTGCTAAAACACAGTGGCATGAGTTCAGATTGCAGTTTCTAATTTAAGATGAGGTTTTTGCAGTCTCACAATTGGCTCCCAATGGCTCCTCGGGGATACAGAATGTTATTGTTATATTGATTTTAGTGGACTTAATTTGAATTTATTGTTCACCAATCAGATAAACCTCTTAGAAAATTTAATTCAGAGGCAATCCATTTGGCTAGACTGGTCCTATACTTACAGGCTTTTCTTTTTTTATTGCATCCATGAATGTCTATCCTGGGTAGGGCTTATGTTTTCTTCTGATTTGACTTTAATATTAGCTGTATTGTTTAGGAGAAAATGAAGCCTATGACTCTCCAATGTAGGATAGCTGCTAATTCAGATAGTGGCTATGCAAGTTTGGGGTTTTTTTTAATTATCTGATTTTTTTTTTTCTTCTGTTTCACTGGAGTTTGACAGAGGTTTCATGATAGAACTTAGCATGAGTTACAAATATATGATCCAAATGAGTTAACATCTCTTTGGATGCTGGAGATGATGGATGGCATGATGGGCTATGAATAGTAAAGTTAATTATGCCTTGCGAGGTAAAACCCTGATTGATTTAAAAGTAATTATTAAAAAACAAAAGGATTGTTGCTTCTGCTTCTCCCCCCTTTCTCTCTTGAGTTAGTGAGTGACCACCTGAACGCTTTTTGGCATTGAGGACAAGTGAGGGGACAGAACCCCTCCCACTGTTCATCTCTGTTCCCACTTTACAGGGGAGAGTTTTCCAGCGCAGAGTTGCTGTCACTTAGGAAAACTTCTTCAGTGTTGATTGCTGATTTATTTTATTCCTGCCACCCCTTCCCAGTATTTTCTGGGGATAAACGTCTGCCTGCGTTTCCCTGGGAACTGTGGATATGGCAAACAGCAAACCAGCTGCTTGTATTGCATGGCTGTAGTTCACAGGGCTACCTTTCCTTACTGGGGAAGGTGGAGAGCCTGAACAAGGATATCTGGCTGGCATGGAGAGTGCAAGGGACCTGAGAATGGGGCTGCTGAACACACAAACTGCCCCAGTAATAGCTGGGAGCCAGTTATGATTGATGGCGCTATTTAAAGGGTGTTCTTTATGGGTTTTTTACAGAAGGTGGGTGGGTGGCTGGCTATGGTCTCTCACATTATTCGCCTCCTGTCATCAGCACTTGGAACAAATGGATCCTCCAGTGTTTGTGAGATGATCAGGGGACAAATGGTGGCCTGTGCTGTCCATCTTTGGTAGAGTCTCTCTTGGCTGCCAGCCTGCTGTACTGTGGTCTTGACAAGCAGAGCAAGCATTCAGGGGGCGAGATTCACAAGTTTTCTTTTCCTGTGGTATTTCAGGGAAGGAGGAGTAAAGTTTTTTGCCCAGCTGCTACTGCTGTTACAGGTCGTGCTTGCTGCTGATGGTGGAGGTGTACATCCTGTGTACCATCACAGGAGCTGAGCGTGCTCTGGGAGAGGGCAGGTTGTCTAACTAACGTAGTTTGTCTCTTCCCTCTCTCCTTCAGACTGTGAAGGTAGGAGCATGTTCAATAGATTATTATGCCTTGGTGCAGCTTTGTGTTTTACAAAATCCATATGTCAGAGAGGGCATGATAAAAGAAATGTTCCCTGTGCTTAGAAGAAATAAGTAGTGAGGTCTGTGATGGTATTTTGTTGCTGCTAAGAGTTTGTCACATGTTTTTCAAGGTGAGACACCTTGAGGGATAAATGCTGGCAGCATTACTTTATTTCCAGCAAAACAAATCTCCTGTTATTGTCTTTCTGTTTAAATTGGGACATGCAATTGCACTGGTGGTGTCAACAGGTAGATTTTTACTTGATGTGGACGGACATTTTTATTCATACTAACAGAATCACCCAAAACATTTGACAAAACTGTCTTTTTTGTCCAGCTCTAGATACAGGAGAAACTACTGAGTTGACTGCCATGTTTCTCCACTATTACCAGGTAATAAAATATACAGTTGTTCAGCAGTTCTAACAATTACCATTAGGCTCTTAGTCTCAATATGTTCCTTTTCAATATGTGCATGAGGGTGAAGCTAGTCTAACACTGCTTTTCATGTAATCATCGAACAGACAACAGTGTAGCAGACTTCATCCACACACAAAATGTGAGGAGCCTTGTTTCTTTGGTGGTTGCCTGAAAAACTGGATGTGAATGAGCAATGGCAGTAGAAAATAAATTGAGAAAAAAAGGATGATGCTTACAGAAGGAGAAATGCATAATAAAGAACAAATTACTCAGATGATGCCATCAGATCACTATTCCAGTCATCAGGTTTGGAGTGCATCAGGGGATCTTGTAGCTCCTGCTATATGTAACTGGCCTGAAGAAAGCAAAGGAATGACAATTCTTTTTCCATCAACTGTTTGTCAGGAGGTGGAGTTTCATTTACCAAAATGGGGTGTGACCATTTTTCCCCAGAAAACACTACATGCTGACTGGAGAGCACAAAGACTGAAGACTGCACAACCAAACATAGCTTCTTCCATCTTTAAGAAAATGATCTAGATTACCACAATGACTTGATAAATCAGACGCCACATAGAGATTCCTGGTTTTTTTTTTCTTCTCCTAAATATCATGTTTGTTTTGTTTGCATGAATATTAAATTAGTTTAAGAATTTGCTAAAATTGATTTTGGAAATTTTTTTTAAACAGAGATTTTAAAGTAGGAGATATCTTGTTATAAGAATATTCGAAATATTTGAAGATATTTATATCAGAATATTTGAAAAGCTTCACAAATAATTTTTGGATGCTTTGAAGCTTTTTATTAACAAAAAACTTAAGAAGTCCCTGTGAATTTGCAAAATAATTCTTCAGGGAATCTTCCGTTGTGTAGAACAGAGTTTGGTTAAAAATATTTTACTTTATAGAGCCTACTAGTTTCAGTACTAGTTTCATGCTAGTTAGTTAAATCTGCTATGGCTGCACAGCAGTTTATTGCACACAGTATTTGAATCTGTAAAGCCAGAAGATTGCACCAGATGAAATAGCAATATTATTTGGCAGAGAAAACATTGGTGTGCACTAACTAGCATGAAATTACTTATCATTTACCACTAACACAAAACATTTATATGCAAATGAATGTAAAAAATAGACCTACTTTACCCATGAATGATTTGATTCCTCTTAATAATTATGCCTTTTATCTTAATTTCATCTTCCTGCCATTTCTCGCACAGAAATACTTTCCTTTGCACTTATCACTAGTCAGATCTTAAAACTCTTTTGTCAGTAGCAGTGAATATTAGACTTAATCATTATGGTGCTAAATGAGGGGGGCTTCGTTTCAGAACGGAGATTTATATGTACTGAAGGTGGAATTTACTGTTAGTATTCTTAATGCCCATAGCAGAAAAATTACTTTCCTTTTCACTATTGCCCTTTGCAAGTTAAAATTCTGCTTATGTATCATATATAAAATATCATATGCCTCCCTGTCCTCAGCCTGAACTAACCTAACTGCAGTGCAGGAAATCCTGAAGTCCACCACCAGATCAATAAAGCTAAGGAGATAAAGAGTTTCTGACAGCTCATATAGATCACATTGAAAATGTGTCAACAGATGTTTTACACAGAACTGCAGTAAACCTCATGGTGTGCCAAAGGCAGTAAATATATCTGTATGCAAAGGGTGAACATCCTTCTTCCCATCAGCCTCAAGAATCAGTTATAGATCCTAGAAACTTTTTTAATTGTGGTGGGGGGGGGTTGATTTTTTCTTTTCTCTTTGGACTGCTTGGAAGTTTGGGCAAGTATGAAATACATAATACATACCCTGGTTCATAGAGTCATAGCATGGCTTGGGTCGGGAGGGACATTTATAAAGCTGTAAACCTGCAGTTAAAAGCAGACTGGATAAAAAGATCTCTTACAATATAAAATATTTTTAAAAGGTAGTGTGTTTGTAACAGTACTTATTTCCTTTTTGATAAACTGGTTTTAAACTGCGGGTTAACTGTTAAAGACTTTTGGAAATGCATGTAACTGGATATGGAACTCGTAGTTCAAATTATGGAGAAATAAGAATATTTGGCATGCTAGGGACAAAATTAGGGACAAAGAAAGTAAAAAAACAAAAAGGTAATGAGCACTTGGTCTTTCAGAGTCTGCTGATTGAATAGGAGAAAGAAGAGTAATTTATATAATTGCTCTATTAGTGCTACAAAGCATGACCAAGGCTTGGCTTTTTGATGTGTTGCTTGATTGTGGTGTAGAAAAAAAGGACATTTTTCAAGAAGGGAGATAATCATGATGACTATGAATCTTTCCTGGGTTCTGCAAAGCTAGAAGTATCATGCACCTGAGTGTTTGTCTGACTATAAACATTTAAGACAAACATTTACACTCTTTGAATCTGTTTGCCTTTTAATCAGCGTGTATTTAATAATTGCATTAAATGATAAGTGTCCTTTGAGCTATCTGGGGTTTCTCTCCTTATCTACTTGTTCTGTGTTTATAAAACAGATGTGTTAGGATCATGTGTTGTGCACTTCTAAATTGCCCCATATGTCAGTGCTGTTTGAAGGAGAGATAACCTTAGTGTTGGCATTTTGAGATGCTGGAGGAAGGGCCGTTAGAAATATATGTTGTAGGCAGATCTGATGAGGTATAAAGTTACATAAGGAACCTTCCATATGACAAGCTGTGATATCAGTTGCTAGCAGCTTTGGGCTGGGAAGCTATCTGCCTCATACTCTTTGTGGGATGTGTTCAGCCAAATGTTTCAGAGAATGGGATTCAGATCCATTTTGTTTATTTTTAAAATCATCTTCGGAGGCGAAGGGTGCAAATTTTCTTGGTGAATTTTTGTCCACCACAAATTTTCAGGTGTGGTTTTGAAATGGCTGCCATGGGCCATGTGATGCTGTTTTGATAATTCATTTACAATCTTCCTCAGGCTTTTCAAGAAATGAGGACCCTATGAACTTTACTGTTTCCAGGTTGCTTGTTTAAAAGCAAATAAATAATACATGCAGAGAGGATACTCAAGAATTAAGTGTGGAACATGAAAGCACTCTGAAAGATAGTGAGGTGAATTAAACTCACCTGAGGTGATTTTAGGTCCATTTCTTAGCAGCCATATGCTATTCTTGCCTAAAATGCCAGTGTTCATCCTGTGAATAAGTGGAAAATGACTTTTTCTTGCATTAGAGAGTAAACTTATTATTTTATCCTTGTGATAGTTATCCTTATTACTGAGATACATCAGATGTAATTGAGAATTTGCACTTCTTTACACATAATTTATTACTCAGTACAGCTATCTAGACAATAAAATTTGTCTTTTCAAAAGGTTGTCATTTTCTTTCTTCTTTAAAACATATTGTTTATGTGTGTTACAAAAACATTTACCAAATTCAAATAAACCTTCACCTTCTTAGTTTATACAGTTGTGGTTGCCTTCTGCAGAGGAGCAGCAGAAATTAATCGATGTAAGCACTGCTATCTGCTCCACTGTCTGGGGAAGATACTGCTTTTATTTTCTTCTTGCCCACAAGCACTGGTATTACAGTTGCATCTTCAGTTCCCATCTTGTGTCTCTTGCGTAGAAGTTAACATTGGTCTCTGCATGCCTTCTGCTCCACATGGTTTCCAGCAGTATGGTTTTCATGCCTTCTGTTCCACAAGGTTTTCAGCTTTCTGGGCTGAAGAGAAGATGCAGTGATTTAGAAAGGTAGGCAGAGAGGCCATATGCTAATTTTCCTGTCTTGGGAGTGCTTGTAAGAGTTAAACAGTCTCACTGAACTTGATACAGCATTTGTGCTTGGGGACATAATGGTATTCATGATTGCATAAAAGTTGTGAGTGAGACACTTGTTCTAAGGGATTTCTGTATTTGTTAAAGGGGCTATGTTTATGTCTGTGTTACACATTGTACTGTGTTTAGATGTGAGCTTGGCTTATTTAGGTAGCTGAGATGGCCTTGTACTTGTAATGGGCAGTATAAAAATACCCGTAACCAAAATCTGGTGTCTTCTAGACAGTCTCTGTAAGCCAGCAGAGATAGTTAGCAATGTATGAGTTAGGAGCACTTTACTTTTCAATCTGTGCTAACAGTGTCAGATGTACTTCCCTGCCAGCAAGAATCAAGTGAATTTAACACAGGAAAGAGATGAGGTCTAAATTGTTGTTTTTTTTAATTGAGAGAAGAAGGGAACGTAACTATTGAATATTGCTCAAGCTAGTTAAAGAAAATTTTGCTTTACTTCCATGTTTGGTTTGTCAACTCTCTTCCTACCCTTGGGGTGCTGGTGCAAGGATGGGCTGGCAGAGGGACCAGGCTGTCTCTTCTCACAAAAATACCAAGCAAATCTCATCAGTGGCAGTTAGAGCTGCTGCTCCTCAGCATGTGAAGAAAAGAGCTACAATTCCTCACTCAGTCATGTGAAGCCACAGAAAAGTAATTAGCAGGTAAGATGTCTATTAATAGCTCCCACCACCTTTATTTCAAACACCTGCTGACAAGCTATTACTCTGTGTAGTTCAGCTTCATCAAGTTCCTGTTTTATGCTTGCCAGAAGAGACTCCATTAGAGCTATTTCTGTTGGGGCAGTGTATCTCTGAAGTCTCTCTGTGGCCTCCCATTGAGGAAGTGGATGACTAGACTTGTGTCACTTCTCATAATCTCTACAGGCATGCAGAGCTTTCTTTGTGGTTCTTTCAGTGCTGTGAATATATTCTGGCTAATGAAAGCACAACTGGGGTGGTGCTGGCTAAATGCAGACTAGAGGAAAACAAAGAACTGTCTTCTTTGCCTGCAATTATCTTCTTACAATGCTTGAAAATAACCACAGGGCATTTCTAAGAAAACCCTATTGCTAATAGTATATCATTGAATATAAAGTATGATTAAACTTGGCAGTTTTTACTTAAGCAAGCTTTTTCCCAGTATTAGAACACACAGCTCTGGTTGCTTTTAATATGGGCCAGAAATATTAGTGATGAACAAATGAGGATTTTGTTAGCTTGGCTGCTGCTTTACGATCCTTCTGCTTAAAGGCTTCAGTTAACATAGCTGCCCCAAAATACATTTTTGCCTGAAATTTATCTCTGTATTTTCTATCTCTGGCTTTATCTGTATGATGTTACAGGTGGAGGCTTGACCAAAGTCAGTGCCATCCTCTTGTAAGACTGAATTTACATGTGGTTTAGGCTCAGTGTTTTATGTTAAAGAACACACACACATACATGTTTGATGAATATGTGTGAAAATAGGCTTTGAATCTATTAATGCTCCCTCTTATTAATGCTCCCTCTTCCTTCCCTTATATCTGATGGTGAAAAAGGCATCTGAAAAAGAATGTATGTGGCTGTAGGCGGCCGTCACTTAGATATTAAGAAGAAGCCACTAAGGTTTTGTAGCTGATTTTCTAAAGAAGTCTATACATAAATGCAGCCTACTTTCCTGTTGTAGAAAAAAAATTAAGTATTGTTTTGCTTGGTTCGCAGTGTTCAATACTGCAAAATTTCCCTTCTTCTGGTGCTTTACTTTCTGGTGGTACTGGAGGTCTGTACACTGCCTGCCAGGGCTCCTGCTGGGGTGGGCATGGAACGCCTGCACAGGCTGGGAACCAGCACTTGCCTGTCGGAGCAGATGAGGTGCAGACAAGGTGACAAAGAGGAGATGGCAAAAGAGGGGGAGTTGAAATGATCTGGGGTTGTTGAGGACCACAGGGATCCAACCTCAGCCTCAGTGTGGTCTCCCCTGGCTGTGGGCCCTGGGTGGGGCATGGCTGGGGTGACAAGAAGGTTCCTGGGCTCCTATGGCACCTTCCCCACACACCCCCTGCCTCTCCCACTTTAGTTTTATATTTAGATAATCAGACTTGGCTCTTTAGTAGCAGCCTGCTGTATTAAGAAGTTCAGTGTTTCAGTGTATCAGAAAGAAGGCAGCCCCTGTGGCTGGCCTAGAGCCTGTGGTTGTACCCCCCACATTTGAGGGTTTGAGTGCTGTATTGGGGCTTGCTTGCAGTGTGCTTTGCTTTGACTGGTCTTTAAGACATTTTTGGTGATTTATCATTCATCCAGAATATCTTTCATTTGTTTCTTCCCCCATTAATTTTGCCAAAATGAGTTAGATGCGCAAGAAGCAGGATGAAGTAAGAATAAACCTGTTACCTTTTTCAAACTTACTCCTACTCACTCCTCAATCCCCATCGTGCTCCCTCAGCCAGACCAAGCAGAGAAAGCTGCAGAAAAAACCAGATATATTTTTATCTGATGTTTATCACTTTACTTTGGACTGATTTAATAAGTTATTAGTTATGAGCCATTTAGTTGCATAATAAAGTACATTTTACTTTTCAATCCAAATTAATTGTTTTCATCTTGTAATTTTTTATTTATAACCTAATGCTATCTGTTGTATAATTGCTTTTGAATATTTACATGGTGGAAAAAAGTCACTACCCAAACATACAGTTTGTCTAATTGGGACTGAATGTGGTGGCGGGGGACTGCATCTGTCTAGTTGAGAAGCATGCCTGCAAAGCCTTACTTGCCCAAGATAGGGATGTTCGAAGGAGTTCCAGTAATGGTTTATGAAGTGCAGCCTTAGTATATGGTCAGTGCCCCCTTAAGCTGAGTTCCTAAGTGCATTCTCTGCTGTGGAGGGATGGTTGCTGGTTGTGTGGCTCCCTCACAAAGTGTGTTCAGTTTACAGGCACACACAGCTGGCTGGGAGATGGCAGACGAACCGTGTGCTGTAGTTTCTCCTGACATGAGCCTCCATTGGCATGGGAGTGGATGTTGTGGTAGGGCTAGGGGCTCACTGGGAATGGCTTCAGTATAATGCTCCTGCAGTCCCTGTGTAGTAAAAGAGGATTAAATTCACTTAGTAGATTCATTTGGATTGGGAGCATTACAACTGCTGTAAATAACCACTACCTCGCACCCTGTCCCCCCAGTTCCTGTAGAAGAAGGACTAAGATAAATAAGCTTCAGCAGTCTTAAATTAGCATTAATGGGCATATCTCTTCTCCCATCTCTCCTTGTAGACAGATCATCATGGGAAGCAAACCAGGGCATGGGAGGAGAGCTGGGGAGGACACAGAGTGTCATTAGGAAGTGGATTTTTCTGTGTGCATCTGAGGGGCTTTGTGCATTCTACTTCACTGTTTGTAGTAGGAAATGGTCCATGTTCTGTAACAAGTAGCCGATTTCATTGTCAACTGAATAAGTTGTCAGCACCCCATGCTATCACCCTGTGATGTGGCTAAAGTGAGAACCTTCAAAATTCCGTACTTCTCTTAGAGGAGTACTAAACTGAAGTTTGTGCAATTGCTTATTCCTTTGCGAAGGCAAATAAGTCATTTTTGTAATAACTCTATCACTTCTTGCGTGTGTGAGGAAAACAAATCATTTATAGAAATGACAAATCGGTAATGGTACTGTATTATATTTTAATTGAACATTAAATCAGCACATTCTCGAGTGCTGTTTTGGTAATATTTGTTACCTATACTGTTTGCTAATATTGTTTAATACTGTTTATTACTATTTCTGCGTAGTTATTTCTGTCTCTACTGCACAGCTAAGGGACATGATTTAAGAGATTGACTCTTAAATGGAAACAAAGTTTAGAACTTGATTTTAAGTGAGCGAAATAGAGGTTGAACAGGGCAGCACTGTGTTCTCTGGTCTGTGATTGTGGTGGTCCTTTACTGCTAAAAAGACTAGAAGTATGCTAATTAACTTTGATCTCTGAAGCCAACAAAACCAATTAGTGTCACACAATGTTACACCATGTCCATACTTCTGCTGGTTGCAAGCCCTGGTGCCAGGTGTATCTTAGGAATTATTGTGAGTACAGACATGGGGTGCTGATCCCTAATCATCAGGTCTACAGAGAGAACCCTCTGATCAAGGCTGGGTTGGATGGGTCTGAGCAACCTGCTCTAGTGAAAGGTGTCTGTGGCAGGGGTGTTGGAACGAGATGATCTTGAAGGTCCCTTCCAGCCCACACCATTCTTTGATCTACTGACAGTGATGCATTGCTTTGAAAAGCAGTTTTCCAGACTAGGTTATTTCTTTGAGATGTTTTTCTCAGTACACTTAGAACAAGCTAAAGGATCACTCATAATTTTGCTCTTCTTTTGTTCTCTTTTTATGCACTTCAGAAACAGAACATTCTATACATTAAAAAACTACTGAGTGGGTGTATTTCTGCCTTAATTATTAGGAATGGTTAAGTTTTGAAGTAGAAGATCAGTCTTGCTGTTCTTGGTTCTTCCTGTTCATCTGTAAAGCTAACTTTATTTTCTGGTTTGTTTTTTGTTTGTTTGTTTGTTTGTTTTATTTTTTTATTTTATTTTTTTTTCCTTCTTTTCAATGCAGAACTATGGTTTGGAAACAGAAAATCTAAAAACCCTTTCTCACAAACTGAATGCATCTGCCAAAAATCTGCAGAACTTCATTACTGGGAGGAGGAGGAGTGGTCACTATGATGGAAGAACCAGTCGTAAATTACCAAATGATTTTCTGACATCAGTAGTGGATCTGATTGGAGCAGCTAAAAGTCTTCTGGCTTGGTTGGACAGGTAAAATCTCCCAAATGTCTCACAGGTAACCAGATCACACACATAAACAAGCTCCAACTTCTTTACAAAATGTAACATGGACACTGAATGGAAGCAGGATTCATTCACATGTTCTGAGGGAATTTTTGTACCAGTTCTTTTTTGTGTTAGCATGCAATTCAGATTGGCTTTTCAATATAATACCTTCAAATGGACTGTGACCATACACATATATACAGTAAAGCAACGGGATGACATCTTTAGGTTATATATGTTTTTTAAACTAATATAAAGCAGTAATTTAACCTGCATAAATCATATTCACTGCTTTGATTCTATCAAATTCACAAAACTGATCATACTTTTCCTTACATGGGTGTCAATATATAATTCCAGAGTGTGTGTGTGTATAAACATGTATATGTTGTGTTTTAGGTTTTTTAAAGAGCAGTGAAATACCTCTGATTTTCTAGAGGTACTGTTCTACACTTTTATTCTGTTACCTAGGGATTATATGTGGGACCAGGACTAAAGTTCTCCCCTTTGCTACATTTGTAGTGACTTTTTAAAATTATAACAAGAGTAATATGCAGGTATTTAAGATGATCATTCATATTCCTAAAGTGGTTGAAATTAGTCTATCTGTATGTCTTTATATATTGCATCACAGTGAATTTTCATCAGAGAAAACAAAAGGCTTATCTTGATTTAAAGGTGTGTCTTACTTTGTTTCCAGCAGCTGAAGTTTTGTTCAGAGTATGATCTTCATTTAGCTTTTCAAATCTAACAGAATTATTTGGTTTTACTGCTGTGTGTTTTGTCTTTTATTTTTGTGAGGAAAACTGGGTTCTCTCTCATAAATGATTTCCATATGAATGGAAAGGTCTGGTCTGGTGAGGCCTGAATCTTTTCCACTTCTTAACCCAGACTAAAAAGTCTTTGTTTTTTTTTTTTTTGAAGATTGCAGGTACCATTGCTTCTTGTTTTCTACTCCCTCTCTAGCCTTCCCCCAAGTTCGAAACCCAGATTACCAAAACTTGGCTCCTTTAGATATGTTACATTAGGTGTGTAGAGAAGTAGTGCAATCTCATGGAAAGAATTTAGTATTGAGACTTGAAAAATTGGTAGTATATTATTGGCTCTGTCTCTAACCTATTAGCACTAGGAATACCTGTAGGCTTCACTTTTTCTCCCTGCAAAATCATTATTGGCAGAGAGCAGCATATCATCCTGTGCTTTAAAACAGAAAAAAGAGTAGACAAACATGTTCTTTTGCATAGACAGGTCAGGTTTTGACACCTATTTCTATTTAGAAATAATCTTGTTTCGTTTCTCATTGGAACTGGGTTCATGATTTAAGACTTTTCATTACTAAGTCAAAGTTCTTTTTGGCTTTTGGTTGCTTGTTTCATGGGTTTTAGAGTTCTTCTTTTAATAGTCTGTTATTTGAAAGTAAATTTCATATATATATATATATATGTACATATTTGACACACTGAAAAATATTTTTTTGCAACTTAATATGAATTTAATAATTGAAGTTCAGGAAGAAGGTTGTTATTGATGCTAGAAAACATCTGTATCTGAGGACTGGTGTGTCATTGTAGTGCTGTGTGCACTGCACGTCCTTTTGCATTTAGCTGAAATGAAGTGAGCGCTCATCAGACCCAGGAATTCCAGGAAGTTTAAAATTAGGGCAATTATGGTGCTATCACGCTTTCAGGAAGGCTGTCTTGAGTGTCCAAAGAGGGATTCAGATTTCTAGGAAAGTCCTTTTGAACACCTAAACACCTGGTTCTAAGAAATGTTATCTAAAACATTTTAAGACTTTTCTGATTTATGAGCATCTGGGTATTTTGGTAAAGGTCTTCCTTATTTGTGAAGACCGCAAATGAGGATGAAGGTAGGGCAATAACTGCGTTTTTCTTAGGAAGTGGGAAAATCTGGAGATCAATATGGTTTTGCTTCTTGTATAAGAAAGTATTGGGGCCTCTAAGGGGAGGTAGAAAGATTTAAAAAATTAATTAGTAAAAGCAAGGAAAATGGATTCAGTTTTTCTCTGTACTCCTGTTACTATCAAATCTGGACCGTAAATCTTAGTTTGTTGTTTGTTTTCTAGTTCCATCTCTGGGTTGTGAAAGGGGAGAGGAAACCATTAGGATGAATGAAGGCTATTAGGGTTGTCCACCCCATTGTAACAGCCCTGCTAGGCCATCCCTATGCAGTGGGTTTTGAGGTAGTACCTGGGAAAAGCAGCTAGCAGCAGCTCCAGCTTGCACAGGCATGCAGGGATGTGGGTTTTATACACAGGGAATGGTGACGACTCCATACAGCTTGTGCTTCACTTGTTGCTCTAGTGAGTGCTCTGTTTATGATGTTTCTGTGGGACACTTAAAATCTTAAAGGACTTTGTTAGGCCTAGCACAATTATCTAAAGGAGGGTGAGAGTTGTGATTTGCTGAGTTATTTCCACTGTAGGCTTGCAGTGCTGCTGTGCAGGGCTGATCCAAGGACACTGTTTGTTCCAGGTCTTTGCCTGGAGCAGTCCTACTTCCAGATGTATGTCAGAAATTGAGTTTTACTGAAAATTAGGGTAGCTTTTATTGCCAGGCTTTAAAAGTCTTTTGGTTTAGTTTCATTTATGAGCTGGAAAACCTAATAGAGAATTTTATTTTCAAAAGAAGTTGTCTGATGATTTTGAGGAGCAGGAAATAACTGCCCAATAACATGTTTTAAGGAAAGTGTCATCACACTGATACGTTTGAGTCTAATTTTAATTTCCTGTTACTTTCTCAGCCTGCAAAATATATCCTCTTTCAGGAGAATTCATAGCTTTTAAACCTTTTGTTTTATACTTTCTCCCTAATCTTGAAATTGTTCCAAGCAAATTACCTGACAAGATCTCTACCTTCTTGAAAAACCGTGAGTCTTTTGTGAAAGGGTGATGCATTTCCACTTGACGGTTAGTGCAATTTAGACAGATGGAAACCCACACTTCAGGCTATAGCAACAAACTACTTACCTGATGTGCAAAGCAACTTTGCACTGAAATATTTCCTGTGATACTTCTCAGGAATTATAGTCAATCACGTCTTCTACATTTCCATATAAATCACTGGCATTCTGTTCAATCTTTACTCCTGTAATTCGTGAAAGTTGTATTCTTTGGAATAGTGATGTACGTCATCTTTCCTTATTGTCCTTCTTCTCTGATGTGTCAGATTCCTGGAAATTCTTCTGCCTTTTGTAGGGCTGATTCTCTCCATCCTGGTGAGGAATATTTTGAAATGTGTAATTAAATTAGGATTGCTTTAATAAATCCACTACTGTGGATTTGCACTATAAATGTGTTGCTATTTTTTGGCATAAAAAAACCTGTTTCAACCTCATAAAAGTTTGTTTTTCCTGTGCACTAGTATGTCCAGTAGTATCTGCACATTCAATTGGAATTTAAATGAGGCATATTTATTTCTGTTAATCCTGATTAAGGTTTCATTTTTACAGCACACATTTAAAATCCACATGAAAAACACTTTGTAGAATGTTGCTTTATGGATATGTTGGTTTTCACTGCCTCTGCAATTTCTGAATTATGTATACATTATCCATCCATGATTTTCATGATCTGAAAGCAACATGAATACCTCAAGGATTTTGAGAGCCAAAGCTACTTCTTTCCATCTTTAACAGAATTTTGTTAGGATTTTACCATGTTACTTTTACCTTCAGTGACACCAGTGAGACCTTTCCAGTTGTTGTCTAGAGGCAAGCATAGACTGGAAAGCAGTGATATCATAGGGATCCCAGAAAATTATTCTGAGCCCCAAGTTTAGAGTATTTACCAGGGCTTATAAGTAGCTTTCTCTCTGGTTAGGACACAGCCAGGTCTTTTACTATACTACCAGCTAATTCCTTTTCTGTTAATTTGCTGATACCTATTCGTTGCAGTACTGAAATTGTGATGAGTCCTGAAGGAAGGGTGCTCAGATTCAGCCGATATATTTTCTCCCAGATCTTAGCAGACCACCTGAAAGTCAGACAGAAGGTTGTATCTTCTTCAGAAGTTGGCACAGCTTTGAGTGTTGAGTTTGTCTCCTAATGAGTCAGAAGCTGTTGCAGAGTGAAGACAGCCTTGAGAGGAAAAGGATTTGGACCTCATTGTTCCTCTTCAAGTCCCACTGTATGTCATATGTTTTTCTTTATGGGACAGCTGGATTTAACAGGTACAGCTCATTACTGTAGTCTTCACTGGGAAGAACTGTATTGCTCTTTGTGGACGAGGAAGGATCCTTAGCAAACCTGAACTAAGGTGACATTTGATGGCAGCTTCATGAGCTCTGTCTCTTTCCATTTCTCTCCTTGCCCTGCCAGCACAAACTTCTGGTGATGTCATCTTCCATGTTGTTCCTAGTTTGATATGTTCTCTTCATTCACCTCCACCACACTTCAGTTGTTTTTGCCAATCAAAACCCCTGGAAATCTGTATTTCCTGCAGATTGCACTAAGCAAGAAAAGAATTCTTAGTTGTAGTTCTGGGCTTCTTCCTGTCTAGTTTAGTTTTTGGGCCATGTTATCTGAAGCAAGGACTCCTTATACCATATATCTTATGCAGCATCAATAGAATATTTTGGATCTTAACAATAGGAGTAATATCTGTATAAACTATAAACACAGACTTAGAGAATAGGAGTGAGGGGGGATTGGTTGTTTTTAGGGCTTTACTTGAGTCCTCATTGAAGAGACACTAAGATAATGTGGTAGTTCCTTTTTCTCTAAATATAAGAAAATACAGTCAACTTCCCATGAGGTAACTACTACAACATTTTGCGTCTGTTGTTGTGTCACAGATTTTAATGGTTGTGAATTAGGATTTGTCAAGCACCACTGGATTTTTTTAGTGTGCTGTTTGACTCAGCCATCTGTGTGGGCAGAGATTCAATATGTCTTTCACAGTGACTGTTCTGTAGCTCTTGTTTTTCACACTAGCACTTTCCCCTTTTTGGAAATAAAAAACTTAAACTGCTGCTGCAGATTACACTGCAGTCTAAGTAGGAGGAAGAAAAAGATTTTGTGGAGATGGATTTCTGTATTCAAGAGTTTGAGTGCTGTGGCCAGAGAAAAGCTAGCAGGCCAACAAATGTGCGTCAATCTGATTAAACTCTGCTGTCTGGACACATAATACATGAACAAAATGAAAAAAGAAGGTGAATGATAAAACCTAACTGTAAATAGAAATTTTGGTTATATAAAATGTGTGGTAAAATTGCTGACAGAAATAACAAAATGTAAAATTTCACAGTAAAAGGCCTTTTTGGCAAGTCTAGGTCTGCTTTGAGGGTCATTCACAGAGTAGTGGGGTGTAATCCTATAACTTCTAAACTTCAGGTGGGCAAATTATTTTGGTACAAGCATAAATAACTACAATTCTTCGAAGCAGTTGTATCTGTACATAAAACCTATTAAATAAGGGTAAAATCTTTGCCTGAATTTAAGAACATTTGAATACTTTAGTGGCTGACAGCAGAACAGGATCTCCAGGCCTTACATCATGGGCTTTTTTGGTGATGCTTTGATGTGTCAGAGAAGTGCAGCCTGCAGTGATGTAAATGCTCTTGGTTTATGACTGAACAATTCTAGGTGTTCAGATTTAGTACACCCTTTAAGTCTGCATTGTATGAAAGCATTGTAGTAGGAGAACACTGTTCCCCACTCCAAATTGGACATCCTTTTCACCATGGTGACATACTCAATGCATACATTTCCGTCTGTTGTAGGTAGAATGTGTTCAGCTGGGTTTCTTTGCCTCATTGGTTTTGGTGAATGAGCCCTTTTGATGTTTATGGTGTGACTATTTTGTAGTTTTAAGTAAAGAGGTGCATTGTTTGTGAGCCCATAACTTCTGACTTACAAAGAAAGCATTACTGGTTTAGAGTCTCCTTTATAAGAGACCTCATACAGTTCTGTTAGCTGGGCTTGGTTATTACTTGTCCTGACAGGGTAAATCTGCTTTACACACAAGGTGGTGGGAATAAACAAATGAAAACCCAAGCAAAAAGAAACAAAAGACTTTAGCTATTCTTTACTCACCACACCAATACTGCACTATGTCAACTAGGTTTTAGTCTTAAATCTTTGAATCCTGTTTTCTTTATGCATTTCCCTTTTTGCTGGTTTGAATGGTATACCAAACCTGTCAGTAAGTGCTGCCTCAGAATGCTGTGGTACTTAACTGTATTGTGCTCCTGGAACAGCTGTAAAGGTTTAATAGAAAACTCATTTAAAGAATTCCTTTATCCAGTGTGAATTTTACTGCATTCTTCCTGGATTCTACATAGAGCCATTCCATTAGAAATATAGATGAAATGTTTGTTTCATGAAAGCCTAAAACTATGAATCTTAGATGGGTTAGGCAAAGTGTATATACAACAGTATTGTGCATTCAGAATTTTATTTGACTTAATATGTTGTTGGCTTTGAAGACTGAGTTATATTACTGCATTAGTTGCCTCTCTCTTTGAAAGACTTGGAACTATTGCATTTAATCAAAAGGCTGTGAGGATGTTTTCCCTTGTTAGGATGATAAAATAAGTACAATATTGGTTTTAAACCGCTCACAGTGTCTATTGTTATAAAATATCTCAGTACTACAACTAGTGGTGAAATATGATTAATTTTTGGTTTGGGTTTTGCTTTTACTAACAACAGTCTGTATTTGTCCAAATTTCAACTTTTTAAAATGAAATTTTTATTTCTATATATTATTTTCCCTTAATGTTATATGAAGAAGACAGATGAGGAGGCTAAAGCGTATGAGGACAAAAAAGTTGATAATGTAGAAATACTGAGGGTGTGCATCTCCTTCAAAAATTTTGAATTGTTTTCGAAGGATTTTTCTTCATGTGCAATCAGTAGTAGTGACTATTAATAGCTTTTGAATTGTATTATTTCTTAATTCTGTGATGGAATTAGCTGTGCTATGTTAATGTGGCTGGTTTTTCTACCAGTCCTTCAGGATGGTTTCATTAATGAATGTTTGATAATAGAATTTTTTTTTCGTTCTGAAATATTCTGATACTGCTAAAAATGCTAATTAGGTCTCAATTCATAAAAGTGTACACACATGCATGTGTGTTGCAGCCTACGTTACATGTGTCTAAACAAATTCACATTTCAGAGGTGTTAGATTGTTTATGACAAACACTGGCTTAAAAAAGTGTGAAAAGAACCAGTAGGTTTTTCATGCCTTGTCTTAGGAAAACCTTACATCCTATAGATCAGGGCATTGAAGTTGATTGACTTTAGTGTTTTTAAAAAAAAAAGTAAACACCAATGTTTTTTCCCTGTAAATGAGGTGTTTTGAAGCTTTTCATCTTGCCCTGGTGTCTCATAAGGCAAAGGTTCCCAATGTGGGTTTGCACAGTGGAAAAATTTAGAGGTTCCCACTTTTCCAGCTGTATTCATGATCACAAAATGTCTATGAACTTAATTATCCTCGAAACCTGTTACCCACTTTCACTAATTTGTGAAAGTGGTTTGAAAATGACTAATGGCTTCAAAAGTTGGAAAGGAGAAGGATGGAGAAAATGTGAGACTAACGGCAAAAATACCCTACATGTGTTTGTAAAGGTATTTGTGTGATAGTGTGAATTTATTTTTGTTAAGATATCAGGTGTAGAAGGGTTAGACCAAATAATGAAAAGGAAAAACCAGCAGAGATTTGGAAGAGGAAATGAGTGGAAAGGGCATATGGTCAGGTAGATGTGTTGTGGAGCTGCAAAGGTGTTTTCATGTGGCAAAGAAAATCAGAGTTTTGAGGGAAGAACAAATTACAAGAGAAGCAGTAAAAAATGTTCCACAGAGAGGGAAATGTGTATTGGAAATATCTTGGAAATGACTCTGAGAGGTGAGACAATGAGACACTGAGATTCATGTTACAGCAGGAAGTGGGGCAACATGTGGCCCCAAGTCCAAGGCAGTTCTTTAGTTCTTGTTTAACTTTAAAAGCACCAAATTGGAGAGTACATGTGTTGAAAATAGCAATTTTTTTTTCAGGGAATTTTCTTCACAGGAGCTGATGAGGTACCTCAGACCTGAAGATCCAAGAGACTGTGAAAAATGTGGCTTTGAAAGAAAAGGGTGGAATTTGAAAGGATAGAAATGGCTCTGCCGAGCCAATGGATTTTTTTTAAAGTAGAGAAAAGTTGTCTAATTAAACAGGGAATTTCTTATACTTGATGCATGTCTTGAGGAGGAAAGTGTTTTAGCAGCCAACTAAAGTTATACTATATGGAAGCTTTATTACATTTATACAAATTAATTAATCTATTCACAGTCAATAATATTGTGCTGTATTAAAATACTAAACAATGGGTATATTACCAATGAAGATATTTTTTGTCAGACTGGTATTTGTCTCGTGAAATCCAGTCAGTGATCATACAGTGACGTTTCTGTTGCTATTTTGATTGAAACTGCTGGCATGTTGTTACACTCTTTGCTGGACTTTACCTACTGAAGTTGATGCTTGGGATGGAATACCAAAAGACCTTTCCTTTGGAGGCAAATATTTAGAGAGGCCCTTAGCTTTTATCCAGCTGCTTATGGGGTAGTGGCTGTGTAGTTGTGCATGCAGATTTCCTCCAGTGACGTGGTCTGAACTGGGAAGGGGGAGGAAAGGGAATTGCCGTTTTACTGGTCCAGTTTGCAGCAATACCCCAGAGAAGCATCTGCAGAAATTCATGCAAGGGCATTAGGGACTTGCAGAGGAGGCAGTTGGAGGATACTTTAGATTTTGTGCAGGAGCAGAGTTTATATAAAACATGGACTTGTCTCCTTATCTTTCTAAGTTATGAAGCACTTCCCCAAATCTTACATCTTAGTTGTTGTCTTCTCCCTTCTGCTGTCACCCTTGCTGCCTGCTTGACGTGCTGTTGTCACTAAGCCTTCACTGTGATAACTTAAATGTAACTAAAAGGACTAATGTCTCAGTCCCTTTGCCTGTTCTTTAAAGTCAACAAAGTTTATTTGGTGCATTTCTAATGATCTCCACTAAGAGTAATGATGGTAAAAAATACCATTATTTTCCTTATGAACCATGAAACCAAACTAAATCACAAAACTATGAGGGAAGATATTGTGGTATTAGAAGCCAGAGCCTACTGTGTGATTTGGTTTAGAGAAATGCTGGAGGCTGTGAAATGTCAAATTGATTCCAGTTGTGTAATTTCATGATCAAATTGTATTAACACCCATACTTAAAGTAAAATAATACCATTTGGTGGTTTGATTCCATTCATCTTCAATGAAAGTAAGTTCCTAAATGAACATTACCTTTTTAAATCAAGATTTCAGGTAGATTTTAGAACCTCAACAGTTACAATTATAGAAGGAAAAGTCAGGTTTTTGTATAACTTGACTAATGTACTTCTTTAAACAAAATTATCACAGAATCACAGAATACCCTGAGTAGAAGGGACCCATCATGATCATTGAGTCCAACTCCTGGCCTGGCACAGGATACCCCAGGAATGACACCATGTGCCTGAAAGCATTGTCCAAATACTTCTTGAACTCAGTTATGGTTCATAACCAAGCAGTTCAGTTACATTTTGTCATTTAATATGTTCATATATATATATATATATATCCTAAACTTGAGAAGTAATCTCTGAGTGTGCCCGTGGGTTGGCCTGCTCTAGTGTGTACCTACTGTATGGTCGTCATATGCTGCAGAAAACTTGGACTCTGGATTGTGAGTGTATGTCCAGTAACTTTCATAAAGCACCTTTTGGAACTTACCTTAGCTCTTAGCTTCCGGTGTCTATACTTTCATTAAAAAGAATGTGCTGGTTTTCCCTCTAGAAATAAAGGCAGAAAGTGTATGTCGTTGTGTGGTGTATTATATAAAATTAAAGCTGCTAGACTTAATTATGCACCTCAGAGTTAATTCTGTCCTATGAGCCATCAGGGCTGGATTGCGAGCGCTGGAGAAGTAAGAAAGTACGAGATGAAAACATCAGAGATAAGGGAGTTCACATGAGGTTATTAATGGACAATTCTAAATCTGCCTGCACAGAAATTTCAGTAATTCTGTGTTTAGAATTACTGTAATTTAGAAACCTGTTAGTACCAGTAGAACCAGAGTATTTACAGCTATCACTTGGACTTGCTTATAGCAAAATTCTTTGTACTGGAAATGTCTTTAGGATTAAGTAAGGAAGGCATAATACGAAGTGGTGCTGTAAAACTCTTCTAGGTATATGCAACTGTGTGTGAAGTGATGAAAGAAGCCAGTTGGGGAAGAGATTAGTCACCCATCCTAATTTAAAGACAACCACACTATCACGTGCTTTTTTTGTTTGTTTTAAGTGTTTGAAGCAGGGATATTAGGGACGGATGCCATCTTTGTGATGCTAATAATGCCCATAAAATCCTCATTTGCAACACTGATAAAGTCAAGCTCTTGACTCTTCTTAGAGAAAACAACAGTCCTGCCTAGTGTTTGGCTATTTCTTGAATAAAGAATATAGATCACATATATGAGTTTATAGATTGAGAGGCCATCTTCACTAACCAAATCCGTTTTAGCAGTGCCTCTAGACAGAAAGCCAGCTTCCAAGTAGGCAAGCATTTTAGGCATCCTAATGTAAAATTTTAAAAGTATAGGACACATGTAGGTACAGTCTGTTGAATTACACCGTTCATTTCACTGAGCATTTCTAACTGTAGCATTGCGTGTGGGCGTGTTGGATTGTGGTTCCAGCTTAGGCTTTGCAGCCACTTCTCAGCATTGATGCATCTCTGGATTTAAATGCTGTTTCCCCCTCTAGATAAAGATTCTGCTTATTCTGAGTTCCTCTACTATTTCCACCAGATATTAGATCAAATCTAAAGAATCCCAGTGAATCAGCCAAAAGCTTCTCTGATCTCATTCACGCACCATTCAGATCACAGGAGGAAGTAATGCCTCTGGCTGCCTTGATAAGGGTATTCCCAAACCAATGCAGAAGGCCAGCTGGGCTTCTTCTGGGGGAATAAAGGCAGTCCAGAAGTAAACTGTTAGAAATATTGCTTTTATAAATGGAATTTCTGAAAGAGAAACTTAAAAACTGCAAGTGGATATATGCTAGCACTATTCAACTTTTTTCTTTGTTTTCTTCTTTTATTTTTAGATCACCTTTTGCTGCTGTCACAGATTACTCAGTAACAAGAAATAATGTCATACAACTCTGTCTGGAACTAACAACAATAGTACAACAGGTATGAGACAGTCTGCTTAGCAGTTTATTTTTTCCTGAACTGTAAATGGCTATTACCTTCTTCCTACAATTTTGTTTTACACTGGCTGTATCATTGTCTAACTAAAGTAAAAAAATACTAGTATTTAGTAAACGCTTTTTAAAAATTCTATTTTCTGGTTTTATTGAACTAGTTTGTATTGTACTGTATATATGGCTTTGCATATCTCAGCAGCAATATTTGAGTTCTCTAGTATAATATCAGTATAAAATGAGATATCTAGTTGCTAATTTGCATATTTAATTTCTTATATTTTGTCTTTTAATTTTAATTGCCTGTCAAGTTAAAAATATCTGTATATATTAGACTTTAGTAATCCACTCTTTCATAAAGTTCATATCATCTGGACACCATGGGCTGACGCATATTCCTAGGGTGGGGGGTTAGAATTTTTTTACTGTATTTTTGTACATCTTATCTTCAAGAAATCCAGAAATAGTTACAGAGAAGCACTTGCTTAACGAGCTTCACTGGGGAGTGCAAACCTGGGAACCTTCCCCTCCTTTCTGTGTATGGGTTACATCTGTCTCTGTTTGTCTGTTGTTCTGCTGAACTGTAAAGTCTCTTTGCTGCCAGGTAGAAGTTTGAGGGATTGTTTGTACTTGAGAATGTAGAGTGGAGAAAAAGTGAGAGTGGATGGACTAGGTAGGAGCACTGAGGAGACTTTTTCTGATTTTCACAAGCATCACTCCAAACTAAGAAAAACTAAACTTCTGACCCAGCTTTTCAGACTGGTCGTTTTCCACAGTAGCTGTGCATCACTGTGTTTAGATAGTTTTTAGATGAAGGAAGGAGCCATCTGATCAATTTTCATATGTCCCCTATTAATGAGAAAATGGATAAAATAGCAACCACAGCAGTATTTCCCAGGAGTTAGGTCAATATCAATTCATCTTACAAATTCATCCCTCTCCCTGATACTGCTAATTCACCATGGTGTAGGTTGATATTCCTCTATGTATATTTTTCAGTGTGAATGAGAATAAGTGTTACTATTTAATACCTTTGGAGAACAGCATTTTTACCTTCTCCAAAAACAACGTATTTCTGCAATCAGAAAGCAGCTCATGAATCCATACTTTGAATTCAAAAGAAGCATTTATGTGCCTAAATTTAAGCATGTACTGAAATTGAATTGGGCTGTATTTAGAAGAACAATAGTGAAAAATTCCATTAGTAGTCTCAAACATATGTGGTTTGAGCTCTACTTGAAACAAATGAATTCCAGTGTAGCATTTCAAAATGTCTTAGCTGCTGGTTTTTTATATGCTTGCTGAACACACTGAGAATCCTCATTGTGCTTTCTTAAGGCTGTAAATTAAATCTTTCAGTATCACCTCATCAGGTATTTTTTCTGTCTCAGAATCTTGTTTTCTTTTGTATGCGAAATATTTTATAGTACCTTACTAACTTATTTTTTTAATGAAAAATCTACCAAAGGCAATTTTGCAGTTTTTCTTTTTAACAGTAGTGAACAGCTTCTTATAATGCTTAAAGGTTTATAAAACGTATACAATCTGTACATTTCTTAATATCTTTGAACTTTTTAAAGACTTTGGTAAAATTTAAAAATAGAACTTCAGTAGCTGAGTTCCATCAGGATTTTTTTGGCGTTAAGTTACAGTCAATGTTCAGATTTATTAACCAAAACCAAAAAAAGATTGTTTAGTCAGGATGAAGAACAAAAAGGGCTAAACTTAAGGTGACTTGATTGAATTATTTTGCACATTTTGAAGCTAATTCTAATATCATGTTTCTTCGTAGAATTAAATGATACTGGGTTGTGTCCCCCTCATTATCAGAGCAAAATGGATAATGGAGCAAAATGACAGTATTGCATCACTCTTATATGAGTGAAATCTAAGAAAACCTATTGAGTTTCTGTGTTTTAACCTACAAATAATTAGAAAAGTTGGATTTAGAGACAAATTTGGAATAAAATGTGGGAAGAAACATGGGTTTTTTTAACTATTAAGTTTTCTATGTGTGTTGTACATTGCTCAAGACCTGACAGGCCAGTGTTCAGTGGATATTTGCCAATGAAAGCAGACCACTGCAAGTTATTACTGTAGCTTGAACTAATCATCTGCTTCTATGCAGCTGCTTTATTTTGTCTTAGGTATTTTTGGCTTTGGTATGAGACTATTACGATTTTTGCTACCATTTCTTTGTACTCTCTTTCTCTCCTACACATATCTACCTCTGTAGGAATCGAAGGCTGAGCATTAGATTTAGATTAGATTTGTGTCGACGGAATTGTTCCTGTCACAAATGCATGTCAGGAAGAGCATGAGAGAATGTCTGGGTGGTGTTCATGAAAGTCTTGCTGTTGACTTACATAGTTGGGTTATTCAGCTTCAGAGGGTGCCAAGAACTGATCCTTTTGAGT
Source organism: Sterrhoptilus dennistouni (assembly GCA_013397095.1). Lineage (NCBI taxonomy): Eukaryota > Metazoa > Chordata > Aves > Passeriformes > Zosteropidae > Sterrhoptilus > Sterrhoptilus dennistouni. The sequence continues at coordinate 1,008,300 of VWZU01019327.1, read as the reverse complement.
GTGCTCATTTTTGTAGCAGTAGCTACACTGATAACTTTTAAGGAACAGAAGATTTCTTGTTTTTTTACGCAATCTTGTAGATAGCTTTTATTATCATTCTGAATGCTCTTATTCCTCAGGAATTCATTAAGGTTTCACTTAAGAAGCTTTCTCCTTTAGAATTGACACCCTGGAAATCTTGGGAATATCTGAAAAGTCTAATTTTCTATTGACTTTGTAAGTTACCAGACAGTTAAAGAAAACTTGGCTGCTGAACACACTATTTCTTTTATTACTCTTGAATAGTGATCATTAGTAGCCCTCATCACATGTTTTTTGCTTTCCTTAATCAGCTTTCACAATGATTTGCGATGTTTATTTAATTTTAAAACCACTGATGTTTATCATGCAGCTTTAGTGTCTTGTGGGATTTACTCAGGAGTATGCTCCAGTAGAAGCATAGCTGTAGGCCTGTAAAAAAAGAAAAGCTTCACTGCATTTAATTCTCTGCCTAAAGACTTCTTTGAAGAGCTGTGATGGAGGCAGTGCTGTGTAACCTGGGCGGGGATGGAGAGCAGTCACTTGGCTGACATGGATTTGTCTTGCATTGTTGTCACAGAGCACACTTCTGACAACAGCTGGCTCACAGCAACTTTTGGAGGTAACCTCAGATTTTGGATGACACAGGGTGAGACCCTGGGTGATGCAATTTGGCAGCCAGGATGGAAGATAGCAAAGAGGGACCAAGATAATGCTACACAAATGCACTGTCTGGACTTTCTGGGCACCTGTGATTTTGAGCTAAAAGCTGTGCTATACAGAGCACACAGTAGTGCTCTGTGCACTGCTTCAGCTGAGAGGTTTGGAACTTTTTTTCCCATTTAAAGTCATTTGGGATACAAAAAGAAAGCATCGATATATCCCTTGCCCAATGGATGCATTCCCCATCCTAGGGGAGATTTCTGCTGGGCTTTTAGCCATGGCTGTTTTCCACATAAAAGATGTTGAAAAGGATCACAAATTATTTCTTGGGCAATGCCCTATTTTTTTATGTCATTGTGGGTTTTGTAATCAGACGGCTGTAAACTCAAAAGTGGAATGTTTCAAATGTTAAGTTTGAGTGAGAAATCTGGAGTTCAGGCTTGTTTTCCAGTTAAAAGGATAGAATGGAAATTTACTTTCTTAGCTCCTCTGCTTTGACTCAGAATCCAAATGCAGTAATATAAAGTGGTTCTATTCATTTCTTAAGGACAATATCAAATTCATGAATGAAGAAGAATAATTAATATCCTGAGTATCAGTCTTACAGGTTATCTCTTGTACAATCTTTCCTTTCACAATTCCTCACTTTTTTTTAAAGTCCTAATTATTAAGGACTCTAAGGACTCCCTAAACATAACTTAAAATTTTAAAATTAAAAATATAACTTAAAATTTTAAAATTATACCAAATTGCTTATTACCTCAGGAATCATTAGCTAATAAAATAGTTTTGATAGTTTAATGGTGTGAAGGTTTGATTGGATCATCATTAAAGCTGCTTTGTGCCTCTAGATTGTAGGGATTTTCAAAACAACACGTGTTTGCTGGAGACAGTTGCAAATTAAATTTTAAAGTTTTTTATTTACATTTTTAGCATTATTCTTTCCATTCCAACTTTATTAGCAAATGCTTACAGAAAAACTTTGTTAGCCTGCTGTGGTAATAATCCCTTTCTTCCCCCCTTTTTTAGATAAAAATGCTTCATGATGAGAAGGCCAGATTCTTGAAGGTTTTTTTATATATATGCATAGTACACTATTTATACAAAATACCCCATTTTTGATAAGTGTTCAAGTAAGGGGTAAATGTACAAGTAGGTAGCTAGGTAGATGTGGGGGAAAGTTATAAATAAATAGCTCCCCTTGAAAACAATTCACAGGCAATATCTGCCTATATATATGAAATCAAAAGAGTCTTCATATGAGAGTGTTGTATGTATTGTATGTAGTGCTGGCAGGAATTCAGGCTCACTTTATATCCTTCAAGTGCTGCACTTATGCAAGATTTTCTGTTGTATAGGTTTTAAAACAGCTCTCCACAGTGGTGTTTCAAAATACATATTGATCTGTGCAGTTGTTCTCTTCACTTTTAAAAGTCAATGTGTAATGCCTGTAGAATGTATATATAGTTGAAAATAAAAACCTAAATGATTGTGGGAAGCACAAAACTATTGTTTGTTTACAAGAAGCTATATCAAAGTAGTTTCAATTTATGCTCTTTAGGAATGTTTTTCTCTTTTTCAGAGCAGATTAGCTTGTTTCTCTTAAAGCACAATTCTGTGGAAAATTTCAGATGTAATTTAATGTGATATAAAAAGTGCCTAAGGTACTTAGCATTAATGCCTTTTTCTGATTCTGGTAGTTTGTTACTGCTGTTTGATTTTACAGGGGTTTTTTCCCTTAAAACGGTTTATGTGTATATATATATATGCTCTTTTGATATAAGTTTTGAAGTGGTTTTTGAAATGGAATGAGGCATGGAATAGATTAAAGATTAAAACATCAATAATAGTCTTTTGGGACGAACCTCTACTAGAACTAATTTGATGACTCATTAGCTGTCATTGAGATAGATGCTGTAAAAAGGTATGGGGTTTTCTTCCTAAAGTGTGTACTGCTATATATGTCTGTGATGTGACATTTTCAAAGTAGCTTATGAAGCTGCCACCCTGTAAAGGTGAATTTGTTTTCTTTTCCATTCTCAGAAAAAGTAATTTCTTTTCCTAAGGGATGGAAGGGGAAAAAAAACCAAAACCAACACCCACCAAAATTCTCAATGTTCCTTAGTATGGAAAAAACTTAATGACCAGAAAACAAGAATGAGTTGGTATTGGCTTGTTTTGTTATTTTTAGACTTGTTTTTGCTTCCTTGCTTTTCTTCCAGTTGAATGATTGACAGTTTGAACATGGGGGAAAGGTGAAACACAAAGCAGAATAATTTTTTAAAAAAGAATAGTCTTTTTGACAGGGCATATGTTGGTAAACCAGTGCAGCTGTTAAATTTTTCCAAGAAATGGAGCTCGAGTCAGTCAAGGTGACAATGAAGGAGTCAGGGACTGTGGAGCCCACTCATGGAACCGCGTGCAGAAAGTAGCACCAAGTTGGTAAAAACTGAGATAAAGCGTAGACAGGAGAGAAAATACGATTTTGTATCTCATGTTTCCTTTAAACAAAAGCTTTTTTTATTAGGCTGATGTGGGCACTGTGTCCATGCACACAGAGTGGCATCACAGTCTCCATCTGAATAGAGGCCCAGAGAGGATATGTCACACTTACTGTGTAATTCTTTATAAATGGTAAATTTCATAATTAATGATGATGTATTGTGTTAGTCATACCAGTAAATATGAAGCCTGAGACTCTGCATTTCTTTCACTTTGTAAACTGATCTCCCTTCCCAGAGGCAGGACAGTCTCTGTAACCAGGTACAGTGAAGCAAGATTCCATCTCAGTACAGTGAGTTACAGAAACCATGTGTTGCTAAGTAGCTAGTAAGAGCCTTAAGCATAAGTGAGTGTAGTGTCTATCTTTATTTCAGGAATGTATGTGTGTTTGTTTGCTTAAATCCATTACAAATACATACATTTCAGATGATCCAATATGAAACATGAAAGTTGTAGCTGAGCCTGGAATGCCGTCTGCCTAAATATTATTACTTTTTTCCAGTTCAATTAGTTTGATTTTTTTCTATTGGCAAAGTAACCACCAGATATAAAACAGGAAATATTTTGCTGCAGTTGTATTTTTAAAATCAGATTTACTTACCATGACAGTACTAGAGAAAAAGCAGAGCTGAAAAAATAAGAAGTTATTTACCTCTGAATTGTCTTGGAAGTGACATTGAAAACTTAAGAACTGCACAATACTTTGTGCTACAAGCTCTATTTTGCCTGCCAATAATAAAATAATTTTGAATGCATGAGGCTTATTTAGAGGTGTGGGAAGTGTTTTGACTTTGTTTTCTTTCCTTTGGATGGATGATTCTTTCATCAATTCCAGTCTCTCATTTGTTGATGGTTTCAGTGGATTTTTTTTGCCTGCTGAGAATGTCACTAAGTAGAGAAATCATCTGAGCAGCTGAAATTTGACTTAGACCAAGCACTTGGATTCTGCAGGATATATGAGCAAGTATCAGTGGTTTTAGTTGGTGGTGAAATACTGTCTGTCGTTTCTGACTGAATGGTGTACTAGCTCATTTTAGAAAAAAGGAAGAGGTGTAACTCTCTACATGCAAAATAAGAATTAAAATGTGACCAGATCCCTAAGGAAAGCAACATGATGTCTTTTACAGAAGGGAGAAATAATTGGAAATGGAAAATTACTTTGGAAAGATAGAATAAAAGAGCTTAGTGTACCCGTTGCATCTCTCTTAATCCAGCAAGCAATTTTTCCCAGTAGTTGCTTGGTCTGTGGGTGATTTATGTAAGTTGTATTAAATTTCTACATTAAGTATTCTGTTACTATGGTGATAGGTGCCACTCCACACAGATTGTTTAAATAAAATTAAAGCAATTCTTTGTACTCAGTAAGCTGGGTAATTGCTATTAGTTTGTACACAAGGGTTATGAACTTAGAGTACTGCAGGTTTATTGCATTTTCCAGGAAAGGCTCTAGACTTCTAAAATGTATGTAGGTTGCATAAGAAATGATCTTTTTGTAGCATTTATTTTGTACCTTGCATTGTATTTTCCCAATAGAGATATTTTCCTTCTCCTCTTACTATAATGCCTGCTCACCATTCTACTTTCTCCCACTTCTCTCAGTTCTTATGCACATTTCCACTGGGGGAAGACAAAGTGTTCTGCAGGTTCAAGTGAGTTCTGGTTTCAGTGTGGAGGGGAAGGCAATTAATTAAAATAGAATGAGGATGCTATAGACCCAGTGGCAAGAAATTGCAAGAATTGAAAAATTGTAGCATAAGTGCAAAGGAAAGCAAATATTTCTGAACGGCAGTGGGAATAAAATCGACAGGATTTGTGTGGGAAGCGAAGAGGAGTTGAAAATGGCACCCAGGTTGTGAGCTTGTGGGACATAAGGTGGTGGAGCTGTTGACAGAGATAGGGAAAGAAAGGGGGAACAGGGAGCGTTTGGGAAGAAACGTGATTTCAGCTCTTCAGCATCCTGTGTTAGGGCTGGTGGCAAATATCCAGAAGGAGATTCTGAGCTGTGAATGTGAACAGAAGGGCTGAGAGATCTGTGACTCATCCGCACAGAGATGATAATTAAAGCAGCATGATTTTAGGAGGCTGCTGAGCAATAGGGAAGAGGTTGCTGAAAAGGGGGGAGTTGAGGATAGAGCTCCCTGGGACTGTTGCAGTTGAAACAGCCATAATGGGAGACCTTTTGAGCAGCCCAATGGAAAGAAAGTCATGGAAATAGAATATTTTGGGATGGTTACTTAGAAATACAGTGTAGATTTTAACAGTGTCTGTGTAATTTTAAAAATTAATTTTGTGTGGCATCAGCAAGCACTGGGTGTTGTATAGCTTAGAGGAGCTTGCTATTGCATTTTGGTTAGGTGAGAGACAGAACAAAGGTATTTCCTTTCCCCCTCTCTCTGTTCCAAACATTTCTAATTTTCAGTGTTCCCAAGGCCCATACCTTTTGTATCCAATTACCTCCTGGACCTCTTAAAACATAAGATGTGGTAAAGCACATCAGGAAACTGCTGACTGTGTCATGCTTTTATTTCTTAGCATGTTGCCAGAGGAGAATTTTACCTGCTTACCAGCTTCTGTAGCTTTTGGGGCATTCAAGTATTTTTGTTCCTTGTCCTTTTAGACGTGGGTTGGAGAAGGAGGTTTAATGGAGTTGTATATCTGCCAGTTTGTATTCTATTTTTCCAGTAATTACCCAGACATATCTGTAAATCACAGTCTAAGCAGGGTTCCATAACATCCATCAGTTTTGTAATCACCACGCTCTGCAGAGCACAGCATTTTGTCATAGCCAACCAGGGCTACTTCAAAAGCAGGTCGAGGGAGGTGATTCCCCCACTCCGTTCTTGTGAGATCCCACCTGCAGTGCTGCATCCAGCTCTGGGGGCCCCCATGTAAGAAGGATGTGGATCGATTGGAGTGACTCCAGAGGGCACATGAAGATGATCAGAGGGCTGGGGTGCCTCTGCTATGAAGACAGGCCAAGTGAGTTGGGGTTGTTCAGCCTGGAGAAGAGAATGCTCCAGGGAAACCTTATAGCACCTTCCAGTGCCTAAAGGGGGCTACAAAAGAGAGGGAAAGGGACTTTTCACAAGGGCATGTAGTTATAGGACAAGGGGGAATGGCTTTAAACTGAAAGAAGTCAGTTTTAGATTAGATGTTGGCAAGAAATCTTTGTGCGAGGGTGGTGAGGCACTGGCACAGGTTGTCCAGAGGAGTTATGGATGCCCCATCCCTGGCAGTGTTCAAGTCCAGGCTGAATGGGGCCCTAAGCAACCTGGTATAGAGGGTGCCATCCTTGCTCATGGCAGTGATAAAGGAACTAGATGATCTTTAAAATCCTTTCCAGTCAAAACTGGATTAAAATCCTTTCCAGCCAAAACGATGATTCAAGTCTAATGTTTCAAAGCTGTCATTGTTTATTACTGCCATCAGCTGTATTAGATATATTTTTCCTGTATTTTCTAATTAGTGAAAGGCTAAATGAACTCAACTTGTCTTACCCTTGTACCTGTTTGGAAGCCATGCACCAGTGTCTTTGTCTCTGAAAAGTGATGTAGGATGATAATGAATGGAAGTACACCAAAGGTTATAAAACTTTTGCCACCTTCATGTGTTGGCCAAGCTTTAGACTTTGTCATCGTTATTAAGAACCTTTGGTGATGACTCTAACAAACCTGCCTTGTGGCTCTCTTGCTATAGCTGAATTGGGCAGAATTCAAACCAAATGAGCCCTTCAAGGGCCAGTGGCATAAATTCCCCAGACCTGGTGACACTTAAACAGGCGCCTCAAAGCCAGAACAACTTATTTTGCAGTACTAAGACAGAAGGGACTGGAAGTTATGATCTGGGCATTCTCAAGTTAATTATTTTTTATTGTTGCTAAGTAGCAAGACAGATCATCCATTTGACTTACACTGTTATTAAAGTATTCAGTTACAGTTTTAATCAATTTGACAAGCAAAGGGATTTAAAGGATGGTTTGACTTAATTCCAACCAATGGCTACATTGCTCAAGAGAGTTTTATGCCAAAGGTTTGGCAATTCATGAGAGTCTGAACCCACTTTTAAGCAATCATGTAATTCATTATTTTCGTTACAAGTAGAAAACTGGAGTTGCATAGCTTAGAATATTTTGCATGACTTGAAAAACAACGGTGACAACAATTCTGTCAGATGTGTTTTTAAGCAGTATGTAAAATACAGATGGGGCTCTGTTAAAACTAGACATGGAAGATGAGTGGGATTTCTCATGCATTTTTCAGGTAATTTTACTACCATTTTTAAAATGGTGTTCCTAACACAATTACCTACATTTTTGTCTGAAACATAGTGAAAAAAAGTCCAATATTCACAAATGTACACATGTATATTGGCTTCCTGTAAATTCAGTTGAACTGCAGAGAAAAATAAATGAAAAATAAGTGTAGAAGCTCCACCACAAGCCTCATAAAAGCTACCCAGAGAATTAATGATTTCATGGCAAGCTCTTGCTCTTCACAGGTTGCTCCAGTTGAATGGATCACACAGCCTGCTTTTTTAGGCAATGCTACTATCATATGAATTTACAAAGGACATTTTTTGGTTAGTATGGTACCTGACAATTGTGTCATTTGGGTTTGTCCTGAAAATCATGTAGTCTGCTTCTATATCAGTTCTGCATAGGAATTTTTCTTGCCTTATAGAAAAAAATAAATTAGGATGACTACATACACATGAGCAACTAAGGCATTTTCTGAACAAGAAAATACAATTAAAAGAGTCCATGCCATCTCTTGGCTCTGAGATTTAATGCATATATTTGTGCATTTCTCCCTTTTTGTATCCATTAACTATTTCTATGTATATATTTCATTTTCTGAACTAGCATAATTTTATTCTGAAGTAAAGTTATGGAGTTGACAGGAACTTAAGGCTGCCAAGAAGAGTGCAGTGCATCAACTGCCTGGAATACATGGCAAAACCACGAATAATAATAATAGTTGTAGTAGAGGTAATAATGATGGAAAGTTTTAAGATTATAGACTGCAAGTATCCTGAGAGAAGTGTTTGACAGGTAATTGCAATAGGTAATTTGACAGGCTGCCAACTTGGACTTGTAAACCAGATCATACTGATGCAAAAATAGAAATGTTTTCTGCAAAATATTTACCCCACAGTTGTAGTTTTGGAGAACTGCATGAATATTTTTTATCTGTGGGGCATGGGAGCTGTAGGGTGAGTTGGCAGGTTGTCTGTATCTCAGCTCTTCATATTTTGAGTTGAGATTTAATCAGTGACGGTGCAAAGAAAACAAAGAACAAGAAAAGTACTAGTGTAATTAGCTGATCCCATTTCCTACTTCTGTGAGATACTAAGACAATTGTTTAAAAAGAAGGTGGTAATACTGAGGATAGAAGAAAAAAAAAAGAGGAAATAAAGCATCAGAAACACTGCTTTTGAAAACAAAAGAAGTCCCCAGATATTTGTATTTTATATGTGCTGTCTCATGTCTGATTTGTTTGAGCAATGTCTGGGGTGGGATGGGTGAGATGTGTACATTTTGCAGTGTTGCCACCAGTCAGTGCTATCTGAGTCAGTGGGTTTAATTTAAATGTCCTTAGCAATTATTCCTTATGAAATTATGGTAGGATCTGTGCAAATACAACTTAAAACTTTTTTTGTAGTGACCATGTGAAGTTTTGGTTATGAAGGTCAGAACTTCTGGGAGAAATAAGCAATGCCTCTCAGTAACAGTGTAATATAGGTCTTGCAAGTCTTAAAATTAGGTTTTGAAATTGTACTGGGATTGAAAATGCAGAACCCTCTCCATGATTTGTGTGGTTTGATCTTGCTGCTTTTATCTTCCTCCCTTACTGCCTTTTTTTTTTTCTCCTTCAGTTTGGTAGCTCATTTCTTTTTTTTTTTTTAGGATTTTAGACTAGTTCCGGCTAGATGACAAAGGTCCCTTTTGCCATTTTTATGCACAAGAGCTGAAAAGAGTGACCATGAAGATCTGATATTAATCATAAAGTTATTCCATCATATTTGCCTTTTATTTCTCTCCTTTTTCTTGTGGATGTTACCGTACCATTTTTGTTCCTTAAATTACTAATGGCTAGTATTCAACTACATCTTCAGGAAATGTAAATTAACACATCTTTTTTTGCTTCATTAACGATGTGTGTCATTAGCGTTTTAGAAAATAATACACAATTAGAAGATAAGCTTGCAGTGTTTCAGCTGAAGTTTTGTTTGGTCATCACACAACCTAGCTATATTTACAGCATACAGTGAATATATAGGCAAAGTTCAGAGAATAAACAGGTAGAAGTAATATATCTCCTCCTTGCTGTAACTGTGCCTTTCAGTTCAGGGATAATCACAGTATTGGTTTAACTAAGTGAATAGCAAAATTTTAGCTTGTGTAGGAGTAAAGCTTGGTTGCAGATTTTTGTGTGTGTTCTTGCTTTTCTAAAGTAGAAAAAAAGTTGATGTTAAACTTGCATATGATCTGTTTCTTGCCTTAATTGCAATGTTTTGATACCCTAGTTAAACAGATATTAAAGAAAATCTTTCAGGAGTAAGATACAGGCTTTTATGGAAAAAAGACATTCTCCAGGTGTGGGTGGTATGCTACTAAGAATAAAAATTTATTTCTAATTGCATAGGTAGAGACTTTCTTGTGGTTCTCAAGTGCTTTAAGCTCTTTTAGGTGAAATGTAATGGGTATGAAAAAGCAATAACTGTAAATGGTAAAGGCCCCCAGTAATAAGCAGTCAGCCTACCATTCCCAAGGGGTGTTTGTGGAGGGTGGGCACAGTTATCTTCAGCCCTTGCTTAAAGATAAAGCACAAGGCAGGAAAGGGGAAATAAGCCATTCCCTAGGAGAGAAAGTGGCATGTGGCTTTTGCTCTTGGGCTTGTTCAGAAGCAGATTCAGCCCTCATCTGCAGGGATGGCTGCAGGAAGTAGAAACAAGCTGCAGGGATCAGCTTGGTGACCTTTTCCTAGGTTTCTTTGAATCCTGGACTTCAGGGCTGCTCTGGGGTATGTTGTCATGATTCTTGACATTCCTGCACATTTCCCAGAGTTCATGCTTGAATTATGTTTAGTTGGATGTCATTCATGTATGGAAAAAAGTGTATTTTGGAATTGTTTTTTGTACCTAGGCATTGTATTTGCTGTCCTCCAGTCTTTCTGTCTTTTGTGATTTACTGAACTGTTAATTTTTCTCTTGCCTGAATGTGAAGATGTAGTATCAACGATCTTCTGTTGCTATGTGATGAACTTGTTTAGCAATTCCTCCACCCAGACCCTGGATTCGTCGGGAATTGTGTGTTGAGGAGGGAAATTCAGGGTGAATCTATTAATAGACTGGATATCTGAGAAGTTTTCCAGTTGTTTTAGTATTTTTGTGGATTCAGAATATTTTTATTTTTCACATATAGTCTTGGTTTGTCAGAAAAAAGCATATTTCTTTAGCTTTCTTCATGATCATGGGGGAGTTTCAGATTCAAGGACTTAGTAGTATTTCTCTGTTATTCACTGCTTTCTTGTTTGTAATAAACCCCTGCAGCATTTGAGGATCCAGAATCCTTCTTTCCTTAGTAGTGAGACTTCTGAAACAGTGTAGTCTTTAAATGGAGTGTTTAAGCTTACAGTAAACTCTTCCTATTACCAATGAAATTATTATGTCTGCTTAAAACCACTTTTTTTTTCCTTTAATATAAATGTTGCAGTCTCTTTCTGCTATTTTTGCAAAATGATTCATAAGTAACCGTGCAGAAAATAGATGTATCCAGATTGAAAATGTTACATGCCCTCCCACATATAACAATGAAATGTGTGTTTTGCTGCTAAGATTGCAAATACTTCATTGATGTCTGCATATAATTAAATGTGTTAGATTTTCTTTCTGGCTATACTTGCTGGCAAATGTTTCCTGAATGCCAACAGCTGTTATTAGGAAAATGCTCCCCGATCAACTTGCTACCTCTGCATAGGTACCTTTATATGAAGCTTACGAACACATTAGCTTTTCTTGCCTGAGTAACACGTGAAATGTTTCATGGATTAGAAGTTCTTTTTCTTTTTAAACAGTTGCATATAAAAAAGTTGTTTTTTAGTAGGATAAACTGATTTTAAAATGAGACTTGAAACATGAAAACTTTGTCACATTTTTCATATGGTTTGGTAGATAGGATATAAAGCATCTGTTCTAAACAGAGTTTGCACTAATTACCGCAAAGTTACAGCACCTGAATGAACTTAAGAGTGGTTCTGTCATCAATATTGGTTGTTTTTCATGTGCTCTCTGCCTTGGTAATTCCATTTCCTTATATCCACTGAGATTCTGGCCTGTCAGAAAAACTTCTGCATTCCCAGCCTCCCATCTGTTGGTGTTGCTTATGGAAGTGCCTCACATGCTGCATGAGATGACAAGAATGCACACGCAGTCCCAGCAGGCTGCGTGTGCCTCAGGTTTCCTGTGTGCTTTGTGTGCAGGGTTTCTCCTCCCTCCTGTTCAAGGTGTTATAAACAATCAACTCCTCTTCCCCCTCCACCAAATTTTTCCTCCTCTTCTTCAGGGGAGGAAAAACTAGTGTGCAAAAATACCAGTTCAGCTCAGCAAGGATTGTTCAACCCAGTCACTTAAGACGGTTGCAGGTATCTGTTTTCCAGTGTTATTCGAAGCAGGTCATTTTGTACATGCTCAGGGATGGCTGGTGGAAGGCACTTGTGTGGTAGACATGTGGCTTTTGCTACATGCCAAAAGCATGTAAAATGGAGAGAATGTTGTCTGTCTCAAGGAAAGAAGCAACTAGAACTAGTGAATAGATATAAACATCTACCAGTATTCCCTTTCTGTTCTGTTGTAGCTTCACACTTTCTCTCCATTCTGTCTATATCTTTGAAATATTTTGTTTCATCCTAAAGACTTTTCAATTCAGTTGAATTCTTTTAAGGATGAGTCAAGGAAGGGAAAAGGATTGGACCAATTTAACCTTTTTCTGCTTTACTTTTTCAGGATTGCACAGTATATGAAACTGAGAACAAAATCCTTCATGTGGTGAGTACTGTTTGGATTTCTGATAAAAAATTTTGTAGGGACCACATAGAATTTTTGAACTGTGTATTTTGTGGTTTTTGTATGCAGTGCCAGTTTGATAACTAAATAGACTGGGTATGATTGAGTGAATTTATGGAGCTACTTGTGAGTAGGTCAAGAGCTTTTAAAAAGGGGTTTTGTTTGTGTGGCTCAGGCCCATCTGTTATTTGTAAACCATGATTAGAAGAGTGATGTTTTTAAAAGGCAGTTTTTTGAGAGAGAGAGATGGTTGCTAGACTTCTATGAAATCATTTCTGTTTCTTTTAGTGATATATCTTGATTTATACATGTTAATTCCTCATAGGAGCCTGGAGATAGCCTAATGATAGGAAAAATAATGCAATGTTTCCTTTTGAATTCTCAGAGTAAATACAATAGTCTCTTTTGAGAATCTTTACTGCTATTTATGGTAAATAAAGCAGATGAAAGTTATCAGGGCATCAGAAAACATGAGGTGTTTGAAAGTCTGGTGCATAGAAAGTCAAAAGCTTGAGTAAACCTTGTCTGAGAGCTGCATCCAAATTTTAGGTATTAAATTGTGTTTCATGTTGTGGCTGACCTTTAGTGAGTATTAAATTAACCCACAGCATGTTTCTAAAAGTTAGAAATGAGGATAATCTTTTTAAGAGTGAGTAATGAATTAGTTTCATTTATTTCACATTCAGGTAGCTTTTGATATCTTACTGTTCTTATTACCAGAGCTTAAGCCAGAAAATACTGCATTTCTTTAGGTGAACTTCATAGTAAAGGTTGAAATACTTCTTTTATGTTATTTATTTTATTCATAGTCTATCCATATGAAATGCATGGCAGGCTGAATTATGTAAGCTTTGGATGCTTTGGTTTCACAGTGATGTGGAATAAAAAGTCTCCTTGTATTTTTAAGTTTCACTGACATTTTTTCAGGAGTGAGGCTTAAAGAATTAGCAAATTTAGTGGGGCTGACATCATTATGCTTGGTCAACCTCTGCAAGTATTTAAGTAATAAAGTTTTTTATTACGTAATCTTGGCAAAATTTGAAGTGCTATGAGTTTGAAATCTGTAGATATTGCCTGGTTTTCATTTTGAAAGGTATTTTTTTACATGGGCAGGTGAAAAAGTTGATGATAGAATTGGATTTGAAAGCAGTCACAGTTCCTACTAACCCTTTTCCTTGGAAAACAGAAAGAGGTGTTGTGGGTTTAGCCCATGAGACAATCTGAAGGGAGCAATCCAACAGTAAAAATTAGGTTCTCTGATACAAAAAGAATAGCAGTAAATTGTGGAAAAGACATAGAAGGAACCTTGAGTAAGAAATACTGGAAGAGCTATGAAAGATTCAGAGGACATGTGCACAGATATTGTAGAAGAGAAAGTAAGTTCTCTCTTTTTAAATTCCAAGATCGCAGTCTTCCAAGTCCATTTTCAGAATCCATTTCCCATCTGAAGTGACATTTGACCAGCATCCCATCCATCTGCCTTCAGATGATCAAATACAAACATAGACCTGTGTTTGCTGAGGTGGCTTAGACATGAAGTTGAATTCAAACCTGTGGGCTCATCCCATGTAATTTCATGTACCACTTTCTCTTCATGACACAAGGAAATAAGTTTCTCAAAAAAGTGAAAGGAAATGATTAACAATCAGTTAGCATTTCATGCAATTAGCATAAGGAAATCTTTATTGCAAGATATTGTTCTTGCTAAAGATTGAAGTCAGATTTTAAGAGATCTTTCTTACATAAGTAAAATAGAACTAGAGCTACAGAAATGGAAAAAAAAACCTAACAAACCCAAAACCTTAAAGGACAGTTGTGTACTCTTACTTGTCAGGACACCAAGATATTTACCACCTTAGGAGCAGACTGTTGGATCAAAGCAGTAGATTATTGTGTTCTGGGTTGAACATCTCCATTGTCCATGGAATGAAAAGCGTGGGGGTTTTTTTGACTCAGGCTGTGGTCCAAGGGCTGGAGCTCTGTAAGCACAGATCTCCTGTGGGGATGCTGCCCTGTTTCCCCTGGAGTGAGCCTGCTTTGTGCCAAATCGGGGAGCAGGAGGATGTGTGACCATCCTTCTGCTATTGAACTGCATACAAGGAAACCTCCACAGTTAACCCTTCACTGACTCTTCATGGCTTCCTCTAAAGCACAGTGAAGTAGGCAAGATCCTCAAATAAATGACTGATTAGTCTGCTTTAATTAGGTAAGGCCAAAAAATAGTTCATGTGCTCATATTCCTACAGCACTAATTTCTTTTGAAAAGCAAATGAATGCCTCTTTACTTCAGAAGTGACAGTGTGGGTGCACATGTGGAGATTGCTGAATCACCTTGTCCACAGATAGCATGTTTCAATGTCAGTTAATGTATTCACATGTTAGCTGTTCAGGATTTTCATTTTAAGAAATGATATTTTGTGGAAACTCTATAGCTTCATCTTATATTCAAGGAAGAAATATTTTTGTTTGCTTCAAGCAATTTGAGTTTCAAATGTTTTAAAAAGCATTTTGATTGTCACTTACGATACTAGGTCAGGCAGTGAACTAGTTTGTGTTCTTTAAGTAAACACATAAAATGTATGTAAAGGAAAAAGATCTGATTGAAAATTTGTGAAGTTTTAACATAAAATTACCTACTTGAACTTGTTTATTTCTTCTAAATGGAGTTTCAAAGTGTGTCTGGGGAAAAATATATTTTCTATTATTTTTTGTCCTAGAATTGTAGGAGTGTTGAAAAAATTAATTTAAAGAAAACTGTATTTCTTAAGTTTTGGGGTTTTTTCCTGTGATTTCATTCACAGAAACACTTGGTTTCGTGAAATAAGAAGCATAAAATCACACAGGAATAATGTGTTGGGTTTTGCTCATTAAAATTCAAAAATACTCATGAATAAAGAGAAATACTTCATATTTCTGCCACTTTGTTTTTCAGTATGATTTTTCCAGGGTAACTTCCACTAAGTAAGCAATGTAATAAATAAAAAGTTAGATAATACTACTAATAGTTTTTTGATATAAACAGAAAGGAAATAGCAGTAGAAAATAATAACAACAGAGGTAGATGGCATTAGAAAATATTAATTTCAGAATAGGTTTAATAATACATGGGGCCTAAATCAGAAAGGGTAAGCCATAGGTGTGGTGCTGGTTTCAAAACTGAAAATTAGTGTGCTCTTGCTAGTTCATATTTAGAATCTTTATATTGATTTAACTTGAGATGATAAATTATTTGGAAAACTGCTCAGCTTAAAAGTCTATCAGTTTATATCTGCTTATTTGGGGAATTATATGTTAATCATTGCAAAATTCTGACTGGAGGTTTAAAATACTTGAAGAATAATTCGTTGATTCCATCCAGCTGTTCAAGGCTGTATTTGATGGAAATAACCAGTTCAGATTAATCCATGTGAAGCAGTAGAGTATTAAAAGGAGAGCAAAGCTAGAAGAACTAATTATAGAAAGTAGAAGCCAGGCTTCAGTCAGATTAATAATAAGTTTTAACTGAAAAATTTTAATAGTTTTTCTTCTAACATTTTTAGTTTAATTCCATAAGAAAAATGACTTTTCTTAAGGAGTTTCACTTTTTTAAAATTAGGCTGCATTTCCTGCAAACAGAAAATACAATTTTTTTGAGTTGGAAAACTGTAGAAAGTGATCTGCAGAGGGAAGCTAATATTCAGAAGTTTTTTCAAAAGCAAGTGAGCTATGTAAATTTAATAAGAGATACTAAGTTGAAAAAGAGAAAACAAGCAATGGATCAGAATGTTCTTTTTTTCCAAGAGCCTTATTGAAACCACAGTGATGGTAATTTGCTCCTGCCCACTACATTTGAATATTTGTTACAGAAGCATAATGAACTAAAAATACATTGTCAAAATTATAATTTTTTATAGTTAAAAAAAAAAAAAAAAAAAAGTAGCCACCTTCTGGCTTTCAAGAGTCCATACCTTGTAAATTGAACTGAACAAGCTTCAGTTTAATAGAAGCTTCTCTTTTTGCAGCCAAAAGCAAATGTAGTTCACTGCTTGAACTTCATATATGCACCAGTGCATGTTCAGGCCCACTTGGTTTTAAGATTGCTGGAGCTAGAGATGTGTTCTGTACAGTGTAACAATTGTTTTGGACTAAAATTAGTTGGCTAATAATTATTTGGTTTGGCTTAATGAATTAGACTTCTTTCATCTTGGACAGCTGTAACTAACTAAACTAACAGACTAAGGTTAACGTTAACACAGACATTTTTTCTTACTGTTAGTCTTGAAAGTCCGTATATCTTTCTGGTATCCCATTCCTCACTCAAATGCCATAGGTGAGGGTCTGATGAGGGAGGCTGGTGCTTTTTTTGTCCTCAGTCCTGGGAACATGTTTAAGGCCGGATGTTTCAGTATTGCAAATATTTGGCAAGATAGGTTTTAAACTTGGTCACTAGCCTGGATAAAATGAAGGACAGAGGCAAACCAAACCTAAGTGTTTGCTTGATCAGAAATGCTTGGTGACCCTAGAACTGCCCAAGCTGAACAGGCAGTGGATGGACAGGTTGAATAAAGGCCCCTGGAGCTGTCCATAGTTACTTCACTGTGCTGCAGATGCTTTCCCAGCACAAATTGAAGTAGCCACAGAAAATCTGAACAGATGCAAATCTAATTCAGTCACCTTTAAGTCCCCATCCTCCTGGCTGAAAGGAGGAGTAATTGTGGAAAAGCTGTTAGAAATTGGTACCTTACAGTCCAAAAATACAGGTAGAAACTAAGCATTATCTGTCATTCTTCATGCTCTGAGGCATAAAGAATTTGCTTACTGGGGAAAACATAATGTTTCCCTTTGTATTCCTACCAAACAACGAGGTGCTGTGTGGTGATATTTTTTTGTTCTCCTTTGAATCATTTAGCTTTGCACATAAAGACTGTGGTGTAGCTTCAATCTGCAATTACAAGTGTGTCACTTGAATAGAGAGGAGAATTTATTACTGAAGTGCAATGATGAGTTACTGCAAAAGAGAACTGAAATCATTGCTTTAAGGCTTATAGTGAGAACAGGGACCATGTGACAAAAGGAGAAAATGTAATTGTCTGTTGGTTTCTCTCAGTTAATCTTTTGTAAATTGCTTTCTTTTTTTTTTTTTTTCTTTTGGGCTGGACAAATCCTTTCCCTGTGTGTAGATACCTTGCACACTGGGAGCTGAGTGCAGCTTGAAGAAGGCTGGGGATTTTTAATGCCCTCTGATTTTTGTGGGAGCTATTGGATCCTCAGCTTCCTGTGTGTCTTACTGTAACTAATACTGCATTGCAGCAGGCATTCAACACATACAAAGGATAAAGATCCTGATCTCATTAACAATGTTTTCATAATCAGGAATGTAGTTTTACAAAGCATCCAAAGGTAATGACCATTACAGAGAAAAGGTGACAACTGTCTGATTTTAGCAGAAGTAAAAAACATGTCTATGATACAGATTATCCTGAATAATTCTGCTGAGATATAATGTGTTCATAAATTGCTAGGAACAAAGTGAGTAGAAAAGTGCAATGTTTGAGTGCTTTGCCATGTGGTAACATCTTTGCCTTGGAAGGCCCTGATCCACTGAACAGGTCCAAGATCCTTTTCCATACAGATGCCTAAGGGGGAGGAAGCATGTTCCTGGTGAACAGGCTGTTTTGTTTGTTTGCCAGTTTATGCTGATTAGCATGTTATGGACACGAACTGTGAATGAGATATTCCTGAGAGTAAAGGCAAGGAAAAATGCATTGTTTAGCCTGTGTCAGCCTTTGGACATGTTCCCAGTGAGGGCCTATGTACCCTTCCTTTGCAGTGGGCAAAGAATATCTGCTGAGTAACTGTGTGCTCCTTGCTGTCCTGGCTTTCTCTGGACAAGTTCAGAGCTCATGAAAATCTGTCTTTAACTTAAGACAGATAGATACCTGATCCTACTTAAAATTCTTTAACCAAGGACTATTTAATGAAAATATTTAAATGTATAATAGTTTATAGAGATCATGTGCTGCTGGGCTGCAGTGGGAAAATCTAAGAAAGCTGTGAGACCCAAAAGACAGTAGTCTCTTAGAAATGCATTGAAGCATATGGTAGATTTTTTTATCCTAGCAACTGATGATTTTGGCACCCAGTATTCCCAGAGCTCCTCTTGGGGAATATTCACCCCGCCTTGTTTTAGGATTGCAACCAGTGTAAGTACTGGAATGCTGATCACCATGGGCATTACTGAATAGACCGTCTGTACCCCTCTCATGGGGAGGCAGAGCAGCTGCTCCAAGGGGCTGTTTAATGCATCTCATCTTAGGCTTCTGCTCCCTGCCATGCCGGACTTGCCTGAATCCTCTCCTTTCCCATCATCTGTCAAGGCAGCTGGGAACATGGTTTTTAATGAGGAGACACATTGGTGAGATGTCATACCTTGTCTTAGGTGGTAGGAACACTTCTTTTCTGTGTGATTTGGCATCTCTGCAATGCAACAGTTGAAAATTGGAGAAAAATATTAATTCACTGTAAACAGAAGTTTCTCTGAAATTGCTAAGAACTCCATACATTTAGTGGGTTTAGAGGAGATTAATAGAATAGATGAATGAATACAAGTCTAAAGAGATATGAAAAACTCCATTTTCATCTGCAGAGAATAATTTATAATGTGGGTCTCTTCACTTTGCACAAATAGCTGAGGGCTCTGTAATTTTTAAAGCAATTTTTCAATAATTGTCAGTGCAGTTCCAAGATGGAAAGAGAAATAACATGCCAACACTGTATTTAAAAACACAAATAAAGAGAAATCTAAGCTTTCATTTTTATTATGTAATTTTATACAATTTTACCTTTTTAAAATGTGGGCTTAGCCATTTTCGTGTGTCCAAAAGCCATTAAAGAAGCCCAAATTTCAATAAAGTTCTCTTTTTCACTTTTTTGTACTTCAGGTAAAGCACAAACCATGATTTAACCTCATTTTATATATTTCTTGCCGTCCTTTGTTCAGTAATGATTCTGCATCATGAAAAAGTAGAAGGGTGGTGTGTGTGGCTATGCTTGAAGGTAGTATGTTTCTAGAAGAAGGTCATGTTGGTAATATAAATTTTGTTATATTTTCCATTTGATTCTGATTAGCTTATTCACCCTAAAACATTTTTGCTCAATAAAAAGAACAATCTGTATACAAACCTAAACTTTCAACTGTTTGTAATTACTTTAAAGAGGGGAAAAGTGTGTTGGTCTGTAACAAGATTAAGATGTCATTGTCATCGGTTGTTTGGGGTTTTTGTGGGTTTTGGGGGATATTTTGGTGATTTTTTTTGTGTGGCGGGGGGGAGCTGGTGCATTTTGTTTTGTTGTTGTTTCTTTTTTTTTTAATCACTTTTATTTTCCTTTTTACATAAGATATTTGTGGTTTTCCATTTGGAATTACAGTGGTGATTTGGTAGGAGGTTATATCCAGCTTTATATTACTTTTCCATAGCATTGTTGCAGATTTTTTTTACTGTAAGAACTATACTTCGGAATCTTGGAAGATTGGTGCAACAGTTGTGTGCAGTTGTGTTTCAGTCAGGAGACTGGTTAGCTTTCATCTTTTGAATTTCAGAGCAATTAAGCTGGTTCTTAATTGCTTTTGGAGATACCCACAGTTTTGGGACCAGAAGAATGTCCTAATCCCTGAATTTGCTGACGAAAGATTCATTGGAAACCTGAACAGTTGCTGACAGGGGACTTCCTGGAAAGCATTGAAACTCTCAAAAGTCACTTTCTTACAGAGAATGATAGGAAAGCCTCACAGCTTTCCTGCTTCAGAGAAGAGGTTGTTCAGGGAGCGAGAGATCAGGAGATAAAACAGTACCAGTTTCACACTCTCAGCCTTTTAAGAATTTTTTTCTATCTTGCTGCACAGGCTGCCAACAATAACTGGTTTAAGAGATATTCCATTGTGAAGTGGTGATTTATTGTAATCCTCATGTCTGCAAAAGTAAATCATGTTTGGCAGCTGTAGAACATGAGAAACACAGTCCAAAGACAATTAGCATGTTTTATTATATAGAATAAACTTCAGAGTTAATGAGAGTTACCTGTCATCCTTAAGAGCCTGATTTTCATCTGTGCTGAACAGCTGCACATTCAGTGGAAATTAGTGGGCTTTGAGACACTTATTGTCTTTGCAAAAGATGTGGGTAGGGTGGGGGCTGGGGCTCACCACACATTCCCTGTGTGCCTGAGCAGGGCTTCTGTCCATGAGAGTGCATGGGAACCCCTCTCTGCCTCTGCTCAGATACAAAAGCATTTGCCTCCTCTTCTTCCCTGGTCTGGTGCTGTTAGTTCAGGGTCATCAGTAGATAATGTGTTTTGTATTGTATTGCTGCCTGAGGCCTTTCCCCCTCTGCCTTGTATGTGCTCGACAAATACGGTGATTTAAACTGCATATTGACATTCGAGTAGTTAGCAGTGGTATGCTCACTGGAACGTTTTCTTTTCTTTTTTCTTTCCTAGTGTAAAACTCTCTCTGGCGTCTGTGATCACATTATCTCGCTCTCCTCTGATCCACTGGTTTCCCAGTCTGCCCATCTTGAAGTGATCCAGCTTACAAACATCAAGCCAAGTGAAGGGCTGGTAAGAAGTACGCAGTTAATCAAACTCATCATCCAGGATGAGAAAGTATTGTTGGTTTTTTTTTAATAATTTGATGAATGTGACATGAATAGGAAAAGGAATAGGACATTTTAGCCTTTTGTGTTTTAAAGTTTGAAAAGAGTTTGATTCCTCATGCTAGTCTGGTTTCTCATGCAGCTGGGCCAACAGGGAAGTATTTTTTAATGCTGACTGAAGTATGCAGAGTTCAGTGAACAGGGAGAAATGAGTAAGACGTTCTTGCCATTTATACCAGGTTCTGAAAAATGGTTCAGATTGTTCTAGGATCTTGAAGTCTGAAGGGACTTAAATTACTAAGATCAACTCAACCAAGAAGTTTGCGTGGGCTTATGCACAAAACCTGTCAGATTCTGGAAAATGTTTCATAGTATCTCAGGGATATAAAGCTATTTTACAAGTTATTCCAGGGCTTCACAGCACTACTGATAAGTAACTCATCGAATTTTACTGCAAGAATTCTGCATTCTTAATCAGGTGCTTGTAAAGGCTCTTAATGCAGCCTTCCTGTGTTTGCTGTTCAAGAATTGACCACTGATCTCTTGTTTACTCAAGTATCCAACACCCTCTGCATGGAAAAAACCAACACTGGAAACAATTCCAGATATATGACTTTATATCATTAATAGTATCTGTTCCCATAATTTTTGGAGGTGAAAAGGAGGTGTTCAGAATACAGTTAAACATTTTTTGTCTAAAGAAATAGCTTTTGCAACTTCTGCCCAAGCTTATTCTCACTCCATATTCTTGAATAGTCTTGAAGGAGGACTGCTCTACTCTGCAGGTTTTTGAAGTTGTCTGGATGTTGTAGTTTTGGAGAATATTTTGGTTTGCAGGTTGATTGTTGCTGGGTTTTGGGTTGATTTGTTTTTCTTGGCAAAGTTGGTATGCCAAGTTATTTAGAGCAATTGTACATTAAATTAATTTTCCATTCTTTTGGAAAATTGGAATTAAAATTTGAGAAAAAACCCAAACACTTGGATGAGTACATATGGCCTTATCCTTTGTTTTAGTCTGCAGTTTGTTTTCCCTTCCTCTTCTGACTTCCTTTCTTGCCTCTGAATCCATTTTAAACTTGTCCGTCAGGATTTCAGCTTCTCATGGATTCTCTCCCTCTCTTTCCTTCCCTTTACCTTGTAATTTCAACTCTTCCACTGCCTCACTGCAGTCAAACTTTTGAAACCCGTTCTTCTATTGTAATGAGAAAATCTTCTTCCTCTTGCTCTTTTCGATGAGCTTTTATGAGGGCTGTCTGTTTTTATCTGAACTTGAATTGGTTTTTTCTTTCTGTCTTGTGACTGGGTTTTTTTTTTTTTTGCCTTTTTTCCCCTTCATTTAAGTCTTCATGTACGTTGGTATGAACTCCCAGGGACTGAAAAATGATGAATTGTATTTTTGTAAATAAGAATGTATTTCATGGATCTGTTCCTGCTGGGTAGCTGATTAGAGAATCTCTTTCCCTCTCTGTGTCTCTGTTTTATATCCTCTGTCTGTCTTGTCTGTTTAAACTGGAAACTCTTCAAGGCAGGGTTTTTTCTTTTTATGTGTCTGTGAACCAATTTAGCAGGATCTTGATGTCATTGTCATAAAAATAATTATATGTATTTTTTAGAAAAAGAATGATAGCAACCATACAGTATGCAAGCCTTAGAAGGATACAATTTTGGCAGAGTCATGTTTTTCCCCCTCATCTTTGCCCACGTGCCGCTATTGTGTTGCCTCGGCATTGTGCCGTCTCCTCTAGACTGTGAGCTCTCCAGAGCAGGCACCAGGGATGGTGAAAATCATCGCCTTCCCTTTGTAACAGCACCAGTCTTGCCGACAGATCACCTTTGTCATCTGGTTCTTGGGGCTTTATATGCTATTGGGTTCTTGGGGTTTTGTTTGTTTGCTTTTTGAGCTAATACCTTGGAATTAAGACACAGTGAATGCACATCAGTACTGCCCCACCGAGTGCTGAGGGTGTCAGTTTAAGAATTGATGGTGGAGCTTGGAGTTGTGAATATTCTCTGCACATCAGAAATGCTGGGACAAATGTGAAGCTCAATCATTTCTGGACCTTCTTCCAGGATTTGTGCAATGATGGAAGTGGAAAAATGGTTTATTGTCAACTTTCCTGTAGATTTTTGATCCACGTGACAGTTCTGGGCTGGCTTTACCAATCACTAAATAAAATGTTCTGTAAAAATGGAAGGACTTGAGGAAGAAGAAAAAAGACAAGGATGGCTGCTAACTGGGAAGATTTTTGTCACTTACAAGCAGAATATCTACCATTTCAAATTCAACAGCTAAGAAGCTAAAGGAAATCTGGGAGAGAAAAAGGAAAGGAGATGAGAAGGAAATTAAAAGTTTGGAAAACAATGCTGTTTCCCTAAACTCATGGTAAATATATGATGGAATTAAGAAAATGCTTGAAGCTTTTACAACTTAAAAAAGATTGGCATGATCAGGATATTTTAATCAGCACAAATAGTTCCTTCACTGTGTTTGGTCTTTCCGTGTGGAAACGTAAGTATTTGTCAGAGGTAAATGTAAATTTTCAGACCAATACCTGAATGCAGAAGAAACAAGTAAACATGTTACCCTGTCTTATGACTAAATAACCTTTCAAGCAACTAAACCTGTCAAGCAGAAAATGCTGTTAGAGTATAATGTGGAGAACCTCTTGTGTGCTGGATAAAGCAGTGTTATGGGTGGAATTTGGTATTGGTTTTGTTTGGGTTTTTTTTCCTTTTGCTTTTTTGTTTTCCCTCTATCCTTGTGTCTTGTGACTGGCTACATTCATGTGTTCTCCAGTGAGTGCTGCTGGGGTAAGAGATGTAGCCTGCAGTGGCTGTGAAGTAAGGATGAAAACAGTTGTCATGGTGGAAAGTTATTTAAAAAAGCTTAAAATGGATTAATGTGGTCCACTTTGCAATCACCAACATGCTCCCATGTGCAATCCTTTCTTTTTTTTTTTTTTTTTTTTTTTT